>JAMQGT020006601.1:0-55000 GCA_024447675.2 Pterophyllum scalare
AATGAGGTGAGTCTCCACATATAATTAAGCATTTCAAGTGTTTTAATAAGAAAATAATATTCACTAACAAAACCAGCTAAAGGATAAGGTAGGGTTGATTAATATCCCCACATTTGAAAAAAATACTGTCTGGAACACCCCCATTGAAAGTTTTACTACTAAATGAATTTATACATTTATAACAGGTTTTATAAATTCAGAAATTTGCCCATTTTATAGGTCACTTAGACCCATGTTATCATCAGTAAAAACCCAAACCCTAACCCTACACCTAGACCCTATGCTATGAAGGATGTTACAGGATGTGCTAGATTGAAACCTCAGATGACTTGGATAGACTCTTTAAAGCCTCTTTAGTCAATATTCATCAGAGTGAACCTACTGTCATCGTCTCTCAGAGGACTAATGGTGGACCTGCATATTCTGGTATTCTATGGAAAATGCCATTTGGGCTTGATGGTGCCAGGCAGTGAGCAACAGCGTCCCACTAGAGGACATCAGGCCCTCAGGCCACCCTCATGAAGTCTGTCTCTGAGTGTTTGGTCAGAGACATTCGCACCAGTGGCCTGCTGGAGGTCATTTTGTAGGACTCTGGCAGTGCTCATCCCGTTCCTCCTTGCACCACAATGGACTAAGTCTTATAAAGCACTTTTTGACTCCACATGAGCTCTCAAAGCACTTTACACTCTGATGAACACATCATGAGCAACTCAGGATTCAGTATCTTGCCCAAGTATACTTTGGGCAAGTTCCCCCAGCACACAGACTGGAGCGGCCAGTGATCACCAACCCTCTGTTTGTTGATGACCTGTTCGACCTCCTGTGCCACAGCTACCCCAATAATGTTGATGGGTTAAGGACCTTCTACGGCCCTGCCCAGGTCTCCTAGAGTAACCGCCTGACTCCTAGAATTATTTTCCATGCTCTTGAGACTGTGCTGGGAGACACAGAAAACCTGACCAATGGCATATCATTACGTGCTATTTCACAGGATGACTTGTGAAATTTCTGTAGGGTCCGGGCGCCACTGTCATGCTACCAGTAGTGACACCGACCCTTGCAAAATGCAAAACTAGTGAAAAAACAGAAAAGAAAAATCATAAAAGACCAAAGATGCCAGTGTCCTCCACCTGTAACACCATTCCTCTCTTGGGGGGGGTTGTCTAATTGTTGCCCCTCTAGTGCACCTGTGGTTAATTTAATTTACCCCAACACAGCTGAAAACAGATTAATACCCTATCTGCTACTTAAGTGACCACATCAATATCCAAGATCTTGAATTGAATTGATGCCATACACTAAAAAGTGTACCTCCCTGGTAATATTTGGTAATATTTCTCAGATGGTAGATGGTTGGATTTTCAACTGTTTTATCTCTTCAGGTTTTAGTATTTAATAAAAATAATTATTTTGACTTCATTCAGCCTCAAAAAGTGGCTGCTTATCTAGCATAACTTGGAAGTCAGTGTGTGACAGTGTTAATAGTTCATAATTAATGGCTACATTTTTTCTGGAAATCTCCAACCGAGAATTCTGAACTTGAAGTTTCAGGTGTCTGACCTTACACTTATTTTCTAAAAGCAAATTTTATGCTCCAATACTGTTAAGACAGGAACAAAACCTGTCTTAACAGTTTTTCATCCATAGTTCAGGGATGTAGTTAACAACGCAGCCCAGCTCACAGCCCATTGTTTTTTTGTATATCTTAAATCCGGCAGGCAGCGTGCTTCCTGGTGACTGTACTACTCCATCTCTTATTCATGGCTTCTTTCTCCTGGATGCTGGTAGAGGGGCTGCTGCTTTGGAGTAAAGTCGTTTCTGTCAATGTCAGCGAGGACCACAGGATGAAGCTTTACTACGTCATTGGCTGGGGTAAGCTTTACAACTCACTTACGTGGCTTGTAAGGTTTCAGTCTGGTTTATGCAGTGTTGTAGTCAAGACCGCCTAACCCGAGACCGAGACAAGACCAAGACTTTTAGGGTCTACTGAAGACCAGGAGCTCGAAGACCAAGACCAGTGCCTGACGCTACATGACACAATAAAATGTGAAACATGATCAAAATCACTTCTCAAATTGATCTTAAAGATCCACATTCCCATAAAATCACCTTGATATTAAACACTCACAGCTCAAATAAATGTAACCATCTTTAATTAATACTCCTGGGTGACTTCCATCATTTATCACAGAATGTAAAACAATTATTCAAAGTTCATCACAATAGTCTTTACTTTTCTCTGCCTTCCATAAACAATACATAAAGTTATGTTGTTTTTAAACCAACAACAATCTTTGTAAAAATGCGAGCTATTTCAAAACCACATACCTAAATGTGTAAAACTGAAAAAATGGCAAACAATCATCGACAGTAAGAACTAAAGCCACAAGTTTCTCTCTTATACAGATTAAAGCTTCAGTATGTAACTTTGATAAAAATCTGGTTTTTACAAATTTGTTACCATGTTGACAGTATGAGACAGATAATCTGTGAAAAAAAATCGAGCTCCTCCATGAACCTCTCCAGTCAAAAAACAACCAATCAGAGCCAGGAGGAGGGTCTTAGAGCTGTGAATCACTCTGTGTCTGTGCTGCTTAATGTACTGGTGTGTGATACTGCAAGAGTTAGTATCGATCCGATGCCAAGTAAATACAAGGCCAGTATCACCGATACTGATACCGATACTTTTTTAATAATTATGAAGAATTTTCATGAAGTTAAACTGGTTTGAAATTTTTTTTCCTTCGGTTCACTAATTAGTTAAAACCCAGGATAGAACTGGGCAAAGTTATAGGTAAGTAGAAAATACTTTATCAAAATAAAAGTTATACTGTAGTTCTGAAACAATAGAAACATTAAAATAAACATTAAGCTAAACAGTATGCAAAGTTTGGCATGATACCAGATATATAAAGAAAAGATATTAACAACAATTCATTAATTAACAAAAAAATATCAACTTCTCCTAAATGATAGTAAAATGGAAGAAAAAAATTGTGGTATATTATATTTAATTCCATACAATCAAGCTAGTTTCATAAATGGGATTGTATCTACAGTTTAGACTTTGCTGCGATGTATACTGTTGTTGATTTACCTTTATAAAATCGTTTGTATAGCCAACAGTATTTGGATTTCTACCTATAACTTAAATAAGAACACAAACCCCTCTGACTTACTGAAGATATCTTTGAAGTGATTTTCACATAAACCTCAGAAGAGCAATACAAGTCTGCATCTATCCATGGACTATGCCTATGTCATGATAGTCTGTCTTGTGAACAGTGGGCCACTGTTGCACTTCTGGACATGGAGTGGGTCTAGATTTTATGCTTTTAATTTTACCTTACAACAATTTTCAGACCTTATAACTTCATAAATATAGGCAATGGAAGCATGAAATTTTTGAGGGTAAAGCTAATATACTAAATGCAATGAAATATATTTTCCATGTGTCACATTCTAAAGCCAAATCTCATTCTATAACCAGCTCTAAGCATTAATGTTGTGATACATATATAACAGTTTCAATAATAAAACTGCCCCACATTATTGTCTATGTCCTGAATTATGCTTCTTCTTTCAGGTCTTTGTGTATGTAAGCAGAAATCTCCTCTGAGCCCTACATAGAAGTCACAATCTTTGCAGGCAGCATCAACCCAACATACAGTTGCTTTTCTCAAAAGGTGCACATCAGGTTACATTGTAGGACATAGGGTTCAGAGGGGATTTCCGGTTATGTATGTATGGCCTTGGCAACAGTGGGAAGGAAAAACTCCCTTTTAACAGGAAGAAAACTGTGGAAGAACCAGGCTCAGGGAGGGGCAGTCATCTGCTGCAACCGGTTGAGGGTGAGGGGGAGAGAGACAGGACAAAAGACATGCTGTGGAAGAGAGTCAGATGGTGTAGAAACAGAGTAGACTACCTCCCATTCTACTCTTAAGTAGAAACCAGAATTTTGTCCAGGTAACTTCATCGTTCAGTTCTTACCAGAGTACAGCACCATGGTAATTTAATTAAATAACAGGTATCACTCTCTACTGACCAATCACTTTTCTGGAAAACCCTGTCTGTAAACCCTAAGTGGTTTGCTGGTGACCTAGTGGGTATTAAGTGGTTAGTTTTCCCCTGATGATGAGCCCTGATGTAATGATCGTATGGCTTTTCTAAAGCCACATGTTACACCTGCTCACAATAGTTAATTAGTCAATAGTGAGGCACCGCACTAGATTCAGTTTTCTAGACATCATTTGTCCTACTCCATGGCCTGTAATGCATAACGGCAATTTATGGCTACTAGTATATAAAACAATGGCATGGTGTTATATTGTGCAGTCTTACCTAGTTAAAAAAAAAAAAGATTGTGCTGCTGTGACTGACTGTCCGTGTCCCCAGATCCATCTTTGAGCGTGTGTGTTTTGTCGTATGATGAACTGAGAACTGATTGTCCGTCAGAAGCACGAACACTCAGTCTTCAGGTGTTCCTCTCATCTCTCCATGCAGATGTATTATCCTTCACAGAGCACACAAAATATTCAGTTTGACAGGCTCTGCTGTGCTTCACTGTTCAAGAAATGTGTCTTTAAAAGTGCTGCTTCTTTTGTTGTCATGACTACAAATACTTGCTAAAAAATATTTTAGTTGTCCATATACCTAAACTTTAGGAACAAGGTGTTTATAGTTTGGAATTAGAAAACTAAATGAAATAAAGTTCAAAATCATTGAACCTTTGGATCTTTAAATATCTTTGGTTTCACTCTTTTTGTCAGTGGTTACATTTTGTGAAAACAAGCGTCGTGACAAAGCACTGGTGCATACTGAGCATGGATGTCAACATGACTGAGTTAAATGTTTTGTGCTTGTATTGTAATATTTTTATAACTTTGTAAGAATTTTTCTTGAAAAATTCTGACATTATAATAAAAATTACATTTAAAAAAACTGAAGTAACACAGAAACAAATAAACTAAAGTGAAACCAGGAATTTCTAAACACTGAAAATGAGAGTGAAAAGCAAAAAGATAAATTAATTAAAAAACTATAATGATGTAGTTGTTTAAAATATATATAAATATATATAGAATTGTGTGTTACTGAACTGTCTTTCAGGCCTACCTGTTGTGGTTGTTGGAGGAGCACTGGCGATATCCATGGACAAATACAAAGCAGACGATCATTGCTGGCTCAACGTGAAGACTGACACAATCTGGGCCTTTGTGGGACCTGTAATATTTGTCTTGACAGTATGTAATCTTATTTATTTATTTATTGTGTGCTGTGTGTCTCCTCCATGATTTTATACTCAGTCTCTTTATGGGTTATGCAGGCATATCAGCTCTATTAAGCTTAATGAGGCAATAGGAACGGCTGGGAGGGAACCAAAGGAAGCCAAACTAAACCCAAAGCACAGGGCCAAAGACATACCAAAATAAAAAAAGCAAGTGGAAACACAGAGACCAAGACTAAGACACATGAACTTGACATAAGGGTAAAAGACAATACAAGAGACAGACTAACACAGTTGTACAAAATATTTGGTTGACCCAAAACACGAAGAGAAAATACAAAACCTCAAAATAACTCAAAACACTGGGCAGACGGTCCAGGACCATGACAATCTTAATGTGAAGAAATAAGAGATTAGACATCCATCTATAATTATAAAGAACAGTCAGCTTTAAGTTTGGCTCATTTAAAATTGATTAACAATAGAATATTTAAGTGATGTGGAAAAAGAAGTTTATAAATGTTAGAGTAACATTTTTATTTATATCCACCAATATCCTCAGGTAAAGAGACTTGTACTTTTCAACAACTCCTATATAAGTGATTTTATGATGTTTGTCTTTTCAAGAACATTTAAATGTGTTACATAACAGTTGAGACCAGTAGTCATCTCAAGACTCCTTATATTATGAGGTAAAGACTACAATATTAGAGATACCCCAAATTTAACCCAAAAGTTAACCCAAAATTAGAACTCACACTTAACAGGATGAGAACCTGGCAGAACCAAGCTCAAGGAGGGAGGCACAAACTCAAAAAAAACAACACACAAGCAATCCATTAACAAAAGGAGCTAGGTAGAAGACTACTACGTAGCCAAATGCAGGGGCCAACAATGCATATATATATATATATATATATATATATATATATATATATATATATATATATATATATATATATATATCCTCCTAGACGACTGGGGAGATCTTGTTGAATCATGTTGAAACTTTGCATAGCCTTTGTCTAGGGTACTGTGAGTGCTAAACTTAGCACAACAAATGTGTGGTTGGGTTTAGCATTTCTTCTTGAAAATGAATGAATGCTTATTTCCTCTTAAATGGTGCCACATTTGTAAGGAAAATACATTTGTGGCTCGAACAGCAGAGGTGAGTATGTGAGTTGTGCCCATGAAAAACCAAACCTTCTCTGCCAATACCAAACAGCTTACTCTGCTACGACTCTTGTTTGGGGTCATTTATTGGATTAAATCATTGAAATCTGAAGAAACAAGACATATTGCCAATTTATTTATAAGCGCTTTGAGTGCTCAATTAGAGTAGAAAAATGCTATATAAGAACTAGTCCATTACCATTTACCATTTAATGGTTTGTTCATTTAAAGGTGCCTCAGTAGCATGCTGAAGAACCATACACAGCCGCAACAGCCTGGCACCTCCTCTTCATTCAGGTCAGCAGCTTAGTCACACGCTGCTGTGGGGTGGCATCATCATTCTTTAACCAGCGTTTGTAGCCAGTGTGGTTGTGCTGGTCACTCTGGCATGAACAGCATGCTCAGGCTGATCCCAGAAGTGTTCAGTGGAGTTGAGGTCAGGCCTCCTGGCAGCCCTATGAGATGGGATTTTGGCTGTGTGCAGTCTATTCCAGATTGTCTGGGTAGAGAGCTGCCAGCCATATCATCCTGCAAACTTTGACATCAAATCTGTACAAGTGCTGACAGGATGAGGAAACGGTCGTCTTGTGGTGTTGTCTTCTTGGGACACCCAATTCACCTGTCTCTGACCTCCCATGTTATAATGTACTTGCCTTCAATCTGGAGTTGGTGCTAGAGCCCACTCTAAATAATGCTGCAACTTGATTTTGTATAACACCCGACTGAAGTTACCCTATGGCACTGGTCCTGTCCAGATCATTCAGATGTGGCATGCTTGGAGCAGACACCAAGCAAGATCTATGTTCACAGGTGCTGCCAATCAGGTGCCAATCTGGGGCACCAGAAACTAAAAACAAGAGTCAATAGCAGAATAAGCTGTTTGGCACTGGCAGAGAAGATTTGGGCGCAAGCCACAAATGCATTTTCCTTACAAATAATGGCAACATTTAAGGGGAAACAAACAGGCTTTCCAACTGTTATCCGATTTATTGCCAAGAAGCACTGACCAAACACAAATTTTCTTACTTTTTGTGCTAAGTTTAAATTGCATATATAAATATTTATACAAGTCCCACAATCATATATATTTGTACATTTGACAGTTTGATTGGGCACCAGTTGGAATGTCAAAAGTATAGAGTGGAGTGTCAGATAAGAGTGGTGTGTCATGATTTAATGTATCATAGAATCATACTATGATTGTAGCATATGCATGTTTGTATGTTCCCTAAATCCCATGCATAATGCAGGGGTTTGCTAGTTATAGAAATACTGAGTGCAAACATATACCTCAATTTCTTAATGAGAGACCTAAAATGAGTGACATAATCCTAGATTTATTGCAGAATCAGAAGAGTGAGCATTTGCTTTATTTCTGTATTCTGTTCTCTCCACCTCACAGAGGTCAGGAGCTGTGCAAACTGAAATAACATACACTGCATTCACTAAATGATATTTGCTGTGATTTGATTTCCTGCAGCCTGAGCAGAAGGGGAACGTCTCCCTCCTCCTCATGTGAGCTGGAGGCCAAGTGGTTCTGCAATGGCAAGTCTCGTGTTTGCTGGAGGCCATGTTGATGCTGTTGTCCTCTGCCTGCAGGTCAATGCAGTTGTGCTGTGTCGGGTTGTCATGGTGACCGTTTCCAGTGCTCGTCGTCGTGCTAAGATGCTCAGTCCAAGCTCAGCATCAAAGATGCAGACCTATGACCTTACTTGGTGAGATACAATGAAGTTTCTACCTCGCTCTGTCACTCTCTTTCCTCCTGTTTTTTGAGTGCTCTCTCGGATTTTTTTTTTCTCTTTTGTGACCAAACTCTCTCGCTCACTCTTTCTCTCTCTCCCTCTCTCTGTCTCTCTCTATCACACAGATACACACAAGCTTATTTTCTTTATGGTTGAGCAACCCATGATGAATAGAGACAGTGTGAGAGACTGGGAGTTTACTGTGGGAGTTGTAAGTGCTTATCAGCTTAACACCTGGGCCCTGCACAATTGTGTCTTTGTGCGTGCGCCTGTGTGCGTGTATGTGTGTGTGTGTGTGTGTGTGTGTGTGTGTGTGTGTGTGCATACTCCATCCTTGGATCTGTCATTCTTTAAAGCATTATTTTGCCACTATTCCTAGAGTTTCTACTTAAATGAAAGGGCAAATGGACTAGTTCTTATATAGCGCTTTTCTACTCTAACTGAGCACTCAAAGCGCTTATACAACATGACAAGACTCCCTTCCCTGTGTTCCACTCACCTGTTTTCCATGCAGATCCTGTAAAGTTCAGTATTAACAGCAGTCCAAGTCCTCAACACAGTTAGCAGATCCAGTACATCATCATCTAACACTGAACAAATATTATTCAGATTATCTAAAATGAAAGGACAGACTTGGCATTCACAATGGAGAAATCTACAGCAAAAACAGCTGTCTGTGCACACAAATCCTTAGACTGTCCACTTTTCCCTTATGGAAACGGACAGGCATTTCTATAGCACTGTTCTATTCCCAACAGCAGCTCAAAGCGCTGTAGACTACATGCTTACTCAGTCTGGGGAACTTAGCCTCTAACCCTGTTAGTCCTGTTGAAGTCATTTCTAAAAATAGCACATGAATATACAGTTGAACGTGATGTTTGTATAGTTGGAAAAATGAGTTCCCTACCAGAAGAATTTGGAAGAGGCACAGAGGAAGACGATGGCTAATGCTTTCAAATGCTCGCAGTTGTTTCTACAGTCTGGTCAGTGTTTGTTTGCATTATGGGACAGTCATTCTTTTCTTTAAACTTGTGGCAGCAGCAACAAAATTCTGTTGTCCTGTAACAGTAACTATTTATTTAATTTCACATACATACATGTAAACATGTATTGTGTATTATTGCCAGCCAAATGCTGAACAGCAAACATAATTTCCACCCCCATTTTCAAAGTATCACATCTGTTTTTGGTGCTGTGGTTTCAGGATGATGACAAGTATTCATAGTAACCCCGCTAGAGTATGGTTATGTGTACAAGCTAGTGGCATTTCTTGCAGCATAACCCTGCCCCTCCCTGAGCCTGCTTTTTTTTTTTTCTTGGAAGACTCTTCCTGTTAAAAGAAAATAAAAAATTTGCAGAGAATTTTTGTTTGGGTGTATTTTTTTTTTCTGTACACAAAAATAACACTCATTGTATTTGGGTGAATGCAGAAATATCACACACTGTCAGCTATCTTATTATCTGGTCAAAATGAAACTAAACTTCCCTTCTTAATATCCACTCTGTCACCATCAACCATTTCGCATTACGTCTTATACATTTTAGTTTTCTGTCAGAAGCTTTTCCACCTGGGTCTTCCAAACGGGCAAAAATTATTTAAAAGTGGTGAATTTAATTAAAACCAAACCCTAGCCCTATAGCCCTGGAACTACATGGGTTACCAATGACCTGATAGATGTTAAGAGGTTCTATCCAGTATAGATAAGGCAGAAATTATATCTCTGCAATTTAGATTAATCCATCATTGAACATGGTGAGATTCATATCATTTTACCCTTACAGCACATACATGAATTACAGGACATCTATGTAGAATGTGTGGACATTCTTCAGTCAGTACTATAAGTACTGATGTGCTTTTCAGAGTTTAATACACAGGACCGGAGACTAAAATTAGAAAGTATTGCTATTATGTCTGAAGGAGAAACTAGAATCTCACATATTTTACCTGATATTTTCAGATTCAGGTAAACAAAGTCCTTCAACCCAGCATTAAGTAGCTCTCTTCCATCAAGCTTTCCTGTTTATCTCAGCCTGATGGTAATGCCACAATGCTGTTCCTTCTCTCTCTCTCTGTCTCTTCATTCCCTCACAAACAGACTGAAAGCCTGTGCCAGTGTTACGTCAATTGAGGAGATTAGAGGGAAAACGACTTTCAGAAATAAAAGGGAAGAGAGTGTTGGCTTTGTCCTTGCAGACACAGTGCAGTCTGAAAACTCAATATCTCTACCCAGGTGCAGCAGTGTGACAACAATAGTGATTTGAACAAAGGCAACCTTTTCTGCCTTGCCCCGTGAAATGGTTATTGGCCGTATAAGCACCAGGATCATTGAAAGAATGATTGCAAAGGAACAGGAGCATGACTGTGGTAGGCAGTAAAATCTTTAGCTGCAGAGAGATCTTTGATGAGAATTCAAGGAGGAAATATCTGAGAAGAAAATGTCATGAAAATAACTTGAAAACTCCACTTTCCAAGTTCCTTCTGTCTGTCTGTCCTCAAGTTTTATAACAGGATTAACAAAGAGACAGAAAAGTACTTGGGAATCAACACAAGGTGAAGTTTTCTTTCAGAAGTGTTTGTATGTTTGCACATACGCTGTGTTCATTTATGATTCACGTATGTCCTCTGTGTGTGCTTGTAGGGCTGTGACCCGTCCTGTTCTGATCCTGCTGCCTGTCCTGGGTCTGACCTGGCTGTGTGGAGTGCTTGTCCATCTGTCTGTAGTAGTTGCCTATGTTTTCATTGCTCTCAACTCCTTTCAGGTAAGCAAAGACCCACCTGTCTGGATACTGTTTTGATATTAGGGGTTACTTGAAAAGAGAAACAAAACAATCCCACAGCAGCTGAATACAATTGATGCAATCATGCAGTGATGTTAATGTGTCTTGTTCAAGATAATCTCATGCACCTCTGGACTGTTTTGGAATGCAACTTCCACTCAGAAATTTTCTGTAGAAGTCCTGTTATCTCAGTGTTATCTCAGCCCTTTCATTTTGATTTTCATGGAATGGAAAACTGTATTTTCAAAGTGCTTAAATTTAAATAATTAATTTTGACTGTTGTAGGCCAATACCCTGACCTTTTTAATCATTCATTCATTCATTCTCTTCCGCTTATCCTGGTCGCAGGGGTGCTGGAGCCTATCCCAGCTGTCATAGGGCAACCTGTACAACCTGTACAGGTTGCCAGCCTGTCGCAGGGCTAACAGAGAGAGACAGAAAACCATTCACACTCACATTCACACCTATGGGCAATTTAGAATCACCAATTAACCTAACCCCAGTAACCCTTTTTAATCATAGAATACCAAAAGTTACACTGCACTGTATTCAGCACTTATTCATTTCAAATGGTGTGCAGTGTAGGCTCTTAAGTGAGTAAAGACTTAGATGCTTAAAATAGAGAAACAAATATCATATCATATCGTATCATATCACCCCAATAGAGTGAAGTGATCTATTGGGGTGATATGATACTATGAGGTCTTTGAGATAAGATGGGGCCTGATTATTCAAGACCTTGTATGTGAGGAGAAGTATTTTAAATTCTATTCTGGATTTAACAGGGAGCCAATGAAGAGAAGCCAATATGGGAGAAATATGCTCTCTCTTTCTAGTCCCTGTCAGTACTCTAGCTGCAGCATTTTGGATCAGCTGCAGGCTTTTCAGGGAGCTTTTAGGACAGCCTGATAATAATGAATTACAATAGTCCAGCCTAGAAGTAATAAATGCATGAATTAGCTTTTCAGCATCAGTCTGAGAAAGGATGTTTCTAATTTTAGAAATATTGCACAAATGCAAAAAAGCGGTCCTACATATTTGTTTAATATGCGCATTGAAGGACATATCCTGGTCAAAATGACTCCAAGATTTCTCAAAGTGTTACTGGAGGCCAAAGTAATGCCATCCAGAGTAAGTATCTGGTTTGACACCATGTTTCTAAGATTTGTGGGGCCGAGTACAAGAACTTCAGTTTTATCTGAATTTAGAAGCAGGAAATTAGAGGTCATCCAGGCCTTTATGTCTTTAAGACATTCCTGCAGTTTAAGTAATTGATGTGTGTCATCTGGCTTCATGGACAGATAAAGCTGGGTATCATTTGCATAACAATGAAAATATATGCAATGCTTTCTAATAATATTGCCTAAGGGAAGCATATGTAATGTAAATAAAACTGGTCCTAGCACAGGGCCCTGTGGAATTCCATAATTAACCTTAGTGTGTGAAGAAGACTTTTCCTGCTGCTGTTACACAATAATTTTCCTTGCGGGATTAATAAAGTATTTATCTATCTATCTATCTTCTATAAATAGAAAATGCCAGTTGGGCTCCATGATGCCAGGTAATGAGCACACCCTCATGAAGTCTGTTTCTGCTTGTTTGGTCAGAGACACTAACACTAGTGGCCTTCTGGAGATGATTTTGTAGGGCTCTGGCAGTGCTCATCCTGTTCCTCCTTGTTCAAAGGAGCAGATACAGGTCCTGCTGCTGATGGGTTAAGGACCTTCTACGGTCCTGTCCAGCTCTCCTAGAGTACAGTACCTGTCTCCTGGAATCTACTTCATGCTCTTAAGACTGTGCAGGGAAACACACCCAACCTTCTGGCAATGGCATATATTAATGTGCCATCCTTGAGAAATTGGATTACCTGTGCAACCTCTGTAGAGTCCAGGTATCTCCTTATGCTACCAGTAGTGACACTGACCCTAGCCAAATGCAAAACTAGTGAGAAAACAGTCAGAAAAGGTGAGAATGTCAGTGGCCTCCACCTGTAAAACCATTCCTGTTTTGGGAGTTGTCTCATATTTGCCCCTTTAGCTCACCTGTTGTTAATTTCATTAACACTGAAGCAGCTGAAACTGATTATCAACCCCTTCTGCCAATTATTTGACCAGATCAATATCCCAGATATTGAACTGATTTGATGCTAAACTCTGATTAAATTGTTCCTTTCATTTTTTGAGCAGTGCATATCTGCCTTCTTGACAGTGGACAAATTTTGCTTACCTGATAGCATTGCCATGATGGAAGATGCAGAAACTGGAGACATCACTAGTTTGTAAAGTGGAGCAGTAGTATTTCAAGCTGCAGCAATTTACCTCAAAATACCCTAAAATGTATTTTACTGTGTGTTCTGTCTGTGTTATAGGCGACTATGAACTAATGCACCTGTGTGTGTGTGTGTGTGTGTGTGTGTGTGTGTGTGTGCGCGCGCGCATGCGTGTGTGCATGTGTGTGTGTGTGTGCGTGTGTGTGTGTGCGCATGTGTGGGAGGCAGCAGCCAGGGCTTTGAACAACAGGTCATACCACATTTACCTCGAGCTCGCCTCTCCTGATAACACAGCACTCACTTCCTCTCTCACATTCATCCTTTACTTCCCACTTTCCATACACTGTCCCTATTATTCTTATGGCTTTCTGTACATCTCTCTCTCTGCCTCCTTCCTTCCTCTCTTGTCCTTTCCTAAACCTCCCACCCCTCTTTGCCTTTCCCAGGTCTTTAATTAATCAAAATGAGCTAGCCCCTGGGTGACCCCGAGAGAGCTGCTAGTTAATTTAGATTTACTGCCAGTGTCCAGCTGAGGGCAGATAACACTACAGTAGGAGTTTTTCCTCATGTAGGTAGGAGGATGATGCTGGGCCAGCCATCTTCTTCTTTCCACAAAAAGAAAAAAGGGAGAGAAGGGTGCAGAGTGAAAGAATAATAATATAACATTAAAGGTCAGACACACTGTAGGTTATGGCAGTGGATACAGTTTAAACACTGTGGCTACTATAGTCCTGCCTCAGGCTATTTACATAAGCATTTATGAGATTACATGTCTTCTGGAGCTTCAGCAAAGTGTGAGATTAAAAAAGTTGTTTCCCCAGAGAAAGATGCACCAGGTTTAAGATCCCACCACTATGGATCTTGAAGCACCAAAAATGTAATCTGTTTTCAGAACGTTTTTAAACAGAACATTGAAAACAAAGAATTACTGATGAATTAATGTGTCATTTCTGAAAACTAGCTGCTGATGTGCTAAAACTGGATGTTGGCTCATGGTGAGGTGTGCTTAAAGATGTGAACAAGCCGAGACACAGATGAAAACAGTGTTGCTTCCTTCAAGGTGTCATGCTCCTAACTCAGATTGCATTTCCTCACTCTGTGGATATTTTGGCTGTAAATTAGAGGATCCCTTCTAGACAGCTACTTAGTGATTCTTGTGACATGTAGAACAAACATTGTCTGTATATTCCTGCTTAGAGACTCTGACTCACTGTCAGTGGGTTTTTGGTCAAAGCTCTTAAATCAGCGATGTACCATCAGGCCCCTTGCTGAACAAGCTCCCATTCTGGATTCGGGAGACGGACATGCTCGCTATTTTTAAGACTAGGCTTAAAGCACTCCTTTTGATAAACTTTATAGTTAGGGCTGGATCAGGTGACCTAGAACCCTACCTTAGTTACACTGCAATAGGCCTAGGCTGCTGGGAGGTTTCCCATGATGGTGTTTCTTCTTGCTCACCACTTATAAGCCACTTTGTATTGTAATCATTAGTTATTATTAAACTCTGCCTCTCTTCCACAGTGTGTTTTTTTGTCCTGTGTCACACTGCTTTTTTCTTTTCCCCTCACTCAGCCAGTAGCAGCAGATGGCTGCCCCTCCCTGAGCCTGGTTCTGCCGTAGGGTTCTTCCTGTTAAAAAGGAGTTTTTCCATCCCGGTGTTGTCAAAAGCTTGCTCATAGAACATCATCTGATTGTTGGAGTTTTCTCTGTATAATTGTAGGGTCTTTACCATACAATTTAAAGTGACTTAAGGTGACTGGTACTGTGATTTGGTGCTACATGAAAAAGGTACAGGACAACTGAACTGAAATGACCTGTTTAGAGGTAGGGTTACCCCTATATATTGACTTTTCATCTATCTATATTGGCTAGCTTTTAACAGAACAACTGTAAAACTAAAATCATAGTAGGCTGAACAATTCAAAAGCTTGAGCAAACAAGACACCAGCTATTCAGGCAATCTGTGACAACCAGAAGATATTATCAGCTGTCCAGTGTTACTAGCATGAGGAGTCGAGTTACTGTGCATAAAAGTGGAGTCTCATGCGAACCAGTTTTTCCTTCCCACTGTTGCCAAGTGCTTGCTCATAGGAGGTTGTTTTAATTGTTGGTCTTTCTTCCTAATTATTGTATGGTCTTTACCTTACAATATGAAGAGGTGACTATTGGTTGTGATTTGGCACTATATAAATAAAAGTAAATTTAATTGAACTGAACTGAAAGAATGTGAGGCTGATGCAGGAAATGTACGAGTGACAGATGGGTTCAAGTGGTGGTGGAATCACATCAGACAGGAGTGTCAGTGGACTGTGATGTTGCCAGACACCATTGTGATCTGTACTGAGCGTAGGGAGAAGGTGGAAGAGAACCTGGGGATGAGGAGGTATTCTCTGGAGAGAAGAGGAATAAAAATCAGTAGGAGCAAGATGGAATAGCAATGTGAAGGAGGACACAGGTGTAATAGTGAGGTTGCAAAAAATGGAGGTAGTGAAAGTGGATGAGTTTAAATACCTTAGGCCAACTATCCAAAGCAATGGACGTGGATGTTAAGATTTTGTGAAGATTTTCATCGGTAGTGACCAAGAGGGACAGGTTTTAGAAATGAGTTTATCAAAGGTACAGCTCAGGTTGAGCAGTTTGGAGACAAAGCAAAGGCTGAGATGATATGTACATTTGAAGAGAAGTGATAGTGCATATATTGTACACAGGATTGACAAATAATGTGTACATTCTAAGTGCCTTATGAAATGGAACCATTATGAATATGAGAAATTATTTTATGAGGATTTTATTCTATTGTTTGTTTAAATTCCTTGTTTTATGACTGAATTGAAAAAAATCTGTAAACCCAGGCTCCTGAGGTTTCTAACATGACATCGTGCACATTCCTCAAGAATTTTCCGCCATGACGTGACCACTGGTTACCTGGGGAAAATATGCATTCTCCAGCTGGTTGCCAGTGGTTCCTAGAGGTTGCCGGCTCTTGCTGGGTGAAATTGCTTCCAAAGAAAGTGCTGCCCCAAAAACCTCCTAGTTATTGTTTTGATTGCTAGCACATCACAACAATTGCCTGTAGTTTTCCATGTTTGTCTGCAAATACTCACTGAGCAGTAGAGAACATCTTCAAAAATTGAGACGCAAACTGGAAATTGAGAAGGTTCACCTTCAAAGTAAAAGCTGTACCTCAGTGCTGCAGCAGGCACGTTTCAAGTGGTTCAACTTTTACTTTGCAGGCAAATGGCCTCCATTTCCAGTTTGTGTTGAACTTTTCACAGTTTCACTACAGCTCGAAGAGTAGCTGGACAGTATTTTCAGACAAGTCACCAAGGGTCATTGACTGGTGTAGGCCTGTGTGACTGGGGCCTTACTCACTTGATCCTACACTGTAACATCATTAAGTAACATCCAAAATGGCGGAGAAGTTAACATCATGTGGTTAGTGGTCACATGTCTGCAAAACCACAGTAAGTAATTCAGTATGTTTACTTACGTGAAATCGAAATATTTTACATGTCATTTATTTATTTTACGCTATTACACTACATTAAAAGCAAAAGATCTGATAACTTTTCACACAGGTGACTGCAATGAATTTATACTTTGAAAATAAAAGAAATACTGCTATGTTCTACATTATTAATCAGTAAACAAGTGTGTTCCTCCAAGAAACAGAGACTGTGTTCCAGTGCATTAATGTTATTTGTTTGAAAAACTACTTTTCAAAGTTGTCTTATGTGTAACATATGTTTCACAGATTTTAGGCCAAAAACTAATCTACAGCAATTTAAATACAACCAAAATTTTTAGCAAATTCAGTTCAATTCAGTTCAATTTTATTTATATAGCACCAAATCACAACAAACAGTCATCTCAAGATGCTGTATATTGTAAGGTAAAGACCCTACAATAATTACAGAAAAAATCTTAAATATAGAGAGAGTTAAAACTTTCCTTTTTGAGACCAGCTCCCAGTTTGGTTTCTGGATCTGGTTCCACAGAAGAGGTTAAGGCTCTGCCTCACATTCTACTCTTAAGTATCCTAGGAACCACAAGTAAGCCAGCAGTCTGAGAGCAAAGTGCTCTGTTGGGGTAATATGGTACTATGAGGCCTTTAAGATAAGACGACTTGCT
Organism: Pterophyllum scalare; assembly: GCA_024447675.2. Taxonomy (NCBI): domain Eukaryota; kingdom Metazoa; phylum Chordata; class Actinopteri; order Cichliformes; family Cichlidae; genus Pterophyllum; species Pterophyllum scalare. The sequence continues at coordinate 17,324 of JAMQGT020006601.1, forward strand.
GCTGTATGCGTAGTTTTCACCGGTAGACAAGAGGGTTGCTTCCCTGCACCTTTGGGCCGCGGAAAGGCGTTCTTTGCGATTACGTGCCGAATGACAGTTCAGAGTACCCACCCTTCTTTGAGTTGCTGGGCAGGGTGCTTGAGGGTGTTCAATCCAGTGACTCCATCGTCCTGCTAGGAGACTTCACGTGGGCAATGACAGTGAGACCCGGAGGGGCGTGATTGGGAGAAAGAGCCGGCCCGATCTGAACCCAAATGGCGTTTTGTTATTGGACTTCTGTGCAAACCACAGTTTGTCCATAATGAACACCATGTTTAAACATAAGGATGTCCATAAGTGCATGTGGCACCAGGACACCCTAGGTCACGGGTCGATGATTGCTTTTGTAATCGTATCACCAGATCTGCGGCCGTATGTTCTGGACACTCGGGTGAGGAGAGGAGCTGAACTGATCACCACCTGGTGGTGAGTTGGATCAGGTGGGTGGGGAAGTATGCTGGACAGACCCAGCGCACCTAAACCTATCATGAGGGTGCACTGAGAATGCCTGGCAGAGGTCCCAGTCTGCGAGATCTTCCACTCCCACCTCTGGTGGAACTTCAACACCATTCTTAGGGAGGCTGAGGACACTGAGTTTGAATGGACCATGTTCTGCACCTCCATTGTTGAGGCCATTGGGGCAGGTAGTTGTTGCCTGTCATGGTGGTAATCCCCGAACCAAATGGTGGTCACTGGAGGTGAAGGGAGCCATGAAGCTAAAGAAAGAGTCTTATTGGGTTTGGTTAACCTGTTGCACTCCGGAGGCAGCTGACATGTACTGGCAGGCCAAGCAGAATGCAGCTCAGGCAGTGGCTGAAGCAAAAACTCGAGTGTGGGAGGAGTTCAGTGAGGCCATGGGAAAAAACTGTGATGGCGATTCTAGAAAACCGTCAGGTGATTCAGGAGGGAAAAGCGGTGCTCTACTCATATGGTTAAAGTGCAGGTAGGGTGCTGTTGACTTCAACTGAGGCTATATTCAGGTGGTGGAAGGAATACTTTGGGGACCTTCTTAATCCCATTAACATGCCTTCTGTAGTGGAAGCAGAGTCTGGAGATGAGGGGGATGACTCGCCTATCGCTGGAGGTCAGGTTACTGAGGTGGTTAAACAACTCCTAGGAACTCAGGACCCCTGGGGTGGATGAGATTCGCCCTGAGTTCCTGAAGGCTCTGGATGTTGTAGGGCTGTTTTGGTTGACACGCCTCTGCAACATTGCGTGGAGATCTGGGGCGGTGCCACTGGATTAGCAGACTGAGGTGGTGGTCCCCATCTTTAAGAAGGGAGACTGGAGGGTGTGCTCCAACTTTCGGGGGATCACACTCCTCAGCCTCCCTGGTAAGGTCTATGCCAGAGGAACAATGTGGCTTTCGTCCTGGTCGCGGAACACTGGACTAGCTCTTTATCATCTCAAGGATATTCAAGTTTGCCCATCCTGTCTATATGTGCTTTGTGGATTTGGAGAAGGCATTCGACCACATCCCTCGGGGTATCCTGTGAGAGGTCCTGCAGGAGTATGGGGTGTCTGCCCATACTGTGGGCCATTCAGTCCACAATAGTTCAACCACAGTAAGAGCTTGGTCCATATTGCTGGCAATAAGTTGGACTCATTTCCTCTGGGTGTTGGACTTCACCAGGGTTGCTCTTTGTCACTGATTCTATTCATAATTTTTATGGACAGAATTTCTAGGCATAGCCATGTGGAGGAAGGCTTCTGCCTTGGTGGCCTCAGAATCTCGTCTCTGCTCTTTGCAGATGATGCGGTAGTGTTGGCTTCATCAGGTGGTGGCCTCTAGCTCGCAGTGGAATGGTTCGCAGCCAAGTGTGAAGCAGCTAGCATGAGGATCAGCACCTCTTAGTCTGAGGCCATGGTCCTCAGCCGGAAAAGGGTGGAGTGCCCACTCTGGCTCAGGAACGAGTTGCTGCCCCAGGTGGAGGAGTTCAAGTATCTCGGGATCTTGTTCACAAGTGACGGGAGAGGAGAATGGGAGATCGGGCAGACCCAGGACATGCTGGAGATATTATATCTCTCGGCTGGCCTGGGAATGCTTTGGGGTCCTCCGGATGAGCTATTGGAGGTGGCTGGTGAGAGGGAGGTCTGAGCTTCTCTGCTTAGGCTGCTGACCCCATGCCCCGGCCCCAGATAAGCGGAAGAAATGGATGGATGGATGGATGGATGGATGGAAGGATAGATGGATTCAAGATTCAATACTTTATTGCCATCTCGACATGTCAATAGGAATTTGTTTCAGTTTAGACCTACGCATTGCTAAGAACACACACACACATACAATATGATACAATAAAATTAATTAATAAACACATGAAACCTGATCAGGACCAGCAGCATTTCTGCTGTTTTGCCTCCCGCAGAAGATTCCTTACCTCATGCTCATGGGGGAGCAGTGGGCTTGGGATCATTAATAGTGTGAGGCTGGGGCTTTTTCCTTTATCAAATCTGTCATAAAAATTGTTCTGTTCATCAGGCAGATTGGAAACAGTATCCAAGGAAATATGGTTTGCCTTATAATTAATCATTGACCGGAAGCCCTGCCATAACTCTGCTGTTTCCAGAATTGAGTTTATGGATGGATGGATGGATGGATGGATGGATGGATGGATGTTTCCTTTATTTCAATGTTTCATTTGTTCCTGAGTAAATAAAATTGGCTGAGACCAAAGTTAAGCTTTATAACTGAATCGTTTTATTTAACTTTAATGTCTTACAGGAGAGTTGTCAGAATATTTTGAAATGAATCATTCTCTCATCTTTATTCCTTGATGTAGAAATGTGTTATACTTGTTTTAACAGCTTATTTTGAATTAAAGCTGACATTAAAATATTTTAAACCATGGAGGAACATGAGAGCCTTTACACTGGGAGCAAAAACATATGGAGTAGCATTTTGATGCTGTTCTTGGAGATCACGAAGACCTATGTGAAGCCTGGTCCATAAATGATCACCTCATTTGTTTTTAATGTTTAAGATAAGATAAAGATAAGATAAGATAAGATAAGATAAGATAAGATAAGATAAGATAAGATAAGATAATCCTTTATTTGTCCCACAGTGTGGAAAATTTACAATGTGGGAAATTTACAAATTTATTCAACTCTATTCTAAACGCCATCTGTCTATTTTAAGTGTTGGGAGTCTACAAGGATAAATACAAAATCATTTTTCCATCTGAAGTGTTTGCTTTTGTTCAGTAAGCTCTATGTACTGTATACATGTAATGTTTTTAATCAGGAGAGATGAAGTTTGTGCTTCAGTCATGTAGTGACTGTTGTTGCTTAACTGTATGAATTCTGAAACAGATCATACAAATCTATGGATGTTAGAAGACGACTAATGATGGTCATGAATTCAACTAAAGGCATGGAGGTGTTGCTAGGCGACAAGCTAGTGACAAGGGCGGGAATAGCTGGTGACACAGATATGAAGGCTAGACCATCCAATTTCACAGCCACTCTCTTTTGGCCTTCGCGGTCTTTGTGGCCCACATAAGCCGCGCCCTTCGAAGGATGTAGCCCCTGAATTTGGACACACCCTAAACAGGAAAGTGCAGGAGGGACAGATGAAAAAGTCATGCTGTTAGTGACTCAGCTAAAAGATAAGCTGTTACACTAAGCTAGAGAATCCCTAACAATTAGATAAAGCATGTAAAGATTATACTATGAAATAAGTCATTATCTAAAGGTTTTATAATTTATCAAGCTAAAATGATTAAGAGACACAAACTATACCACAGTGCATTGTAACAGGAACAAGAAGTGATACAATACCATGGTGAGAGCTAACACCACGTGATAGCGCCACCAAGAGCCAATCATGATGTAGCTGTGATTATCCACATGAATTTATGCTATTTTTCTTAGTGGCCTGGGAACCATTTGAATTTCAGATCACTCATTTGTATGGTTGCCAGGCACTAATTATGTTCCTCTCAGCCCTTCTTTATCCCCATGTTAAGATATTTTTATATTCTGTAAATAGTGACATTGTTTGTTTTGTTGGGCAAGCCAACAGATGAATAATAATACAATACTGTACGTAAGTGTGTTTGTCAGCTAGTAGACCGTGGGTCATACTCATTTTCAAAACTCTCCTTGATCTGCTCCCAACTTATCTGTGTAACCTGTTGCACACCAGATCTGCTGTTTACAGCCACCATGCAACTCATGTAACTCTATTGAAAACAATACAATGTTCAGTCTGTGGTCAGTCCAGCCCAGTGAGTGGAACAACCTGCAAAAAGCTTTAAACCTGGATAACTTTATCCCCAAGTCACTTCATAAGAACTCTGTTGTGGACATATCAATCTATTAAAACCTCCCTTTTCATGTGCTGCTTAGTATTGTCCAATGTATTGTTCAGAAGCATCTGCTATTTTTGCTACAGCTAATTCATTGTCTTGTTCAAGAAACTGGTTTGTGGGAATTTGAGCTTTGTAACATGATGTACTATCCTGCTGTAAGCAGCCATCAGAAGCTGGGTAGGCTGTGGAGAAAAAAGGATGGACATGATCAACAACAATACTCTGGTAGGCATTTAAATGATGGTCAGTTAATACTAAGGGGCCAAAAACATGCCAGAAGAGATCCAATATACCATTACAACAGCAGCAGCAGCCTGAACCATTGACACAAGGCAGGATGGATCCATGCTTTCATGTTGTTTCATGCAAAATTCTGACTAATTCTGAATGTTGCAGCAGAACTTGAGACTCTTCAGACTCATCAGGCAATGTTTTTCCAGTTTTCTTTTGTCTATTTTTGGTGAACCCATGTGGATTGTAGCCTCAGTTTCCGGTTCTTTGCTGACATGAGCGGCACTCGGTGTAGTCTTCAGCTGCTGTAAGTGCCTTGCGATGACTGTTGTCATTTGGTTTCTATATATATATATATATATATATATATATATATATATATATATATATATATATATATATATATATATATATATAAAATTCAACTGAATTGCTGTAGCCCCACTGCTTCATGCGATGTGCTGTGCATTCAGTGATGCTCTGGATAACGTGGCAGCAACGAGTGCTTATTTGTGCCACCGTTACCTTCCTATTAGCTCAAAGCAGTCTGCCCATTCTCCTCTGACCTCTGGTATCAACACCAGAAAACCACCGCTTGTTGGATATTTTCTCTTTTTCAGAAAATCCTCTGTAAAACCTAGAAATGGTTATGCAAGAAAATCTCAGTAGATCAGCAGTTTCTCTAATTCTCAAACCAACCTTTTGGCACTAACAACCATGCCACATTCAAAATCACTTTAACCACCTTTCTTTTCTATTCTGATGCTTGGTTCAAACGTCAACAGGTCATCTTGACCGTGTCTGCATGCCAGAAGGCATTGAATTGCTGCCATGTGATTGGCTGATTAGATATTTGGATTACCAAGTAGTTGAACAGGTTTACTTAATAAAGTCGCTGGTGACAGTAATATATATTTGAGACAATAGGCCTCATACCTAAAAACAGAAAAGTAAACATAATTTCCCAAACTTTGCCTCACATTATTGCCCTAACGCAGTATATTTATACATTTGGTAGCTGCTGATGACTCTATCTGCTAACAAATGACACCGTGTACAGGTCTTCTGAAGTTTATCTTACAGACAACAGTAAGAAAAAGTTAGCTTCTCTTCTGTTTTACCCAATCATCAACCCAGAGTCTTTAGTTTGTTACTATTATTTATACAAAAAATATTAGCCATGCATAAAAGAGAGAAGAAAGGTACTGCTTTAGATTAGCTGAAATTACCCAATATATAATTTCCATGTGCACTTCCGGGACAGCTACACAAAATACTGTCTGCAGATCTGGAACTTGAAGCAGCTGCATCATGTTCCAGATCTGATGCTGATCCAACCACTCAAAACAGAACTTCCGCCAAACACACCGCAGTAGTATTGGTTCTGTTTTTTTACAGAACCCGCACAGAGCAGATGAGGACTGAACACTCTATTAATAAAGCACTATCTGTTTGCAATGCAAATAAATAATCAGTGATTTAAACTAGCAGAAATAGGTATCAGCAAAACAGCTAAAGCTATCAGAAAGAAGTTTGTGTCAGTCAGTAGTGTTGGCATGTATATGAGTGGTATTATAATGAGTGAAGTGATACAGTGGGGGAATTAAGCTCCATTCAAGCTCTTACCTCATGGGGTGAGGATGATCCTGAGAAAGTTGGGGGATCAGCCCAAAACAACACAGGAGGAGCTTGTGGATGATCTGAAGGCAGTTCGGACCACAGTCCGATGGATGGATATTCCTCTGAGAAACCGTGGATCCCAGCATTTATGTGAATGTTTTTGTTTGTTTGTTTGTTTTTAAACATTTCACCGTATCAAACATTGTTGAAGACAAAGTAGTACATCAACAACTTTCCATAACCAATCCAAGCTTTTATGATAGAGTAAGAAAAAGCTCATTAAATCCTTGTCATTTTCACTCCAACAGAGAAAAAAAAATCGATGCTAACTAAAAATGTGTCATTTCAAAAACTACAAATTGCCTACATAACATAGATAAGAGAGAGTTGTTTAAAAATCTAAAATTGAATGCTTGCATTCAGATTGGATTCAGTTGAGCTGAGATTTGCTGAATATAATTGCAGCTCTTGCCAGAAGTGAGTAGAAAAGCACACAGATGGATAGCACAGAGAGGTATTTTTGCTTTTCTTTTTTTTTTTTGGTAAAGAGAAAAGCTTTGTTTGAGCGAGGTCACAAAGCAGAGCAGTAAATTGGCTTGGTGAAGAGCCATATTGTCACTAAAAGTATGAATGGAGTTTATTCTTTTCCTTCTTCCTACGTGCTTCTTAATGTGCCTCTCTTCTCTGCACAGGGTCTGTACATCTTCTTAGTCTATGCTGTTTACAACAGTGAGGTAAGAACACATTCAGTCCAGTTTTTGTCCTGCAATATCAGAGCACATCCTTGTACAGTATGTGAGGCTGCCAGCCTTTTAGACAAATCAGTGGGTGTAAAGGCTACTTCTCATTTAGGTGAGGAATGCCATAAAGAGGATCAAAGAAAAGAGAAAGGCCTTATCTTTCACGGTGAGTGAGCAGAAAGGATCCATCAGGACAGAAAATAAATTCCCTGTTCAGAAAAGTTTACTGGACTGAAATGTGGATTGTATTGTATTGTCAGAACTGCTCCCAGCCAACCAGCTTCCTACCTTCCCAGAGGGCCCCAGTGACCTCCTGGGGTCACAGTCTACCAACCACTTCCAGCCCTGAGACCAGTGAGACCTCTGTACCTACCAGCTCCACTTCCACATCCATGGTCATCAAGAATGGTAGGCTGATATGATGTGCTCTTCGCTTAAGTATTGCATATTTTATAAGGAACACTAATCAGGAAAATTGGATATTTCATTATGTTATAAAAGAGCTACACTAAGAGTATACTAAGTGTGTTTTCTCATTTGTGTTCAGAACATGGAGGGTGGGTTAAATGTTAATTCAGATTACTTTTGCATATGATTTAGTACTGCATTACTGATTCTTTGCTTTACTGCAGGCTGACACTGCAGAAGGAAACTGTATCTGTGAATTTTGTTATCAGGCATGCAGAGAAAAGGATTTCAGCTGAATTTGAGGGCTATATTTTCAACTGATGATTCCACTTTCAAAGCTGACTGGATCCTCTGATTGCTTGGCTCAAGTACAGAGCAAGATGAAAGATCAAGTATTTTTGTTAACTTAGATATATGCTCCCTTCCCCAATCTATGAATGAACATTTCTCTAAAACACTATTTCTCTCATTTGTGCTGCTACTACAGTCTAGCTGCAAACCACTGGTTGCACTGTAGAACTAGAGGGCTCGATTTGACTTTGAAGATCTGAAACGTCTAAAGGTTTAGTTCTAGAGAAAAAATGATTAAAACCAAGACTTATAACAGATTGATGGGAAGAGAATGGTATGGCAAAGGAGAGAAACAGGCAATGATCTGAAGCATACCACTTTTTCTGTCAAACATGGTGGTGGCATGGCCACGTATGGCTGCCAGTGGAACTGGGCCTTTATTCATGATGGTGTGACTGCTAGTAGAAGTAACAGGGATAAATGCTACAGAACTGGTCAGATGGTGCTTCACAGTCAGTCACCTGGTTTCGACCCAACACAGCTGCAAGTCCACAAGCTGCAACTTCTTTTTTTTTTTTTTTCAAGCTGCAACTTCAATAAAGACCTGGCAGAGCATCCACCATGGTGGAGGCAAAATGACAAAAAGTGGCAATATTCAAATATCTGAAGACAATTCTTGCTGTGACATGGCACTATTTAAATAAAACTGTATGAATAAAATGACAATTTAAATTTGATTGGAATTGGCTCCATAGAAATAATATACACTGCTCAGAAAAATAAAGGGAACACTTAAACAACACAATATAACTCCAAGTAAATCAAACTTCTGTGAAATCAAACTGTCCACTTAGGAAGCAACACTGATTGACAATCAATTTCACATGCTGTTGTGCAAATGGAATAGACAACAGGTGGAAATTATTGGCAATTAGCAAGACACACTCAATAAAGGAGTGGTTCTGCAGGTGGGGAGCACAGACCACTTCTCAGTACCTATGCTTTCTGGCTGATGTTTTGGTCACTTTTGAATGTTGGTGGTGCTTTCACACTCTTGGTAGCATGAGACTGACTCTACAACCCACACAAGTGGCTCAGGTAGTGCAGCTCATCCAGGATGGCACATCAATGCAAGCTGTGGCAAGAAGGTTTGCTGTGTCTGTCAGCGTAGTGTCCAGAGGCTGGAGGCGCTACCAGGAGACAGGCCAGTACACCAGGAGAGGTGGAGGAGGATGTAGGAGGACAACAACCCAGCAGCAGGACCGCTCCCTCTGCCTTTGTGCAAGGAGGAACAGGAGGAGCACTGCCAGAGCCCTGCAAAATGACCTCCAGCAGGCCACAAATGTGCATGTGTCTGCACAAACGGTTAGAAGCCGACTCCATTAGGATGGTGTGAGGGCCCGACGTCCACAGATAGGGGTTGTGCTCACAGTCCAACACCGTGCAGGATGCTTGGCATTTGTCAGAGAACACCAGGATTGGCAAATTCGCAACTGATGCCCTGTGCTCTTCACAGATGAAAGCAGGTTTCTCTATGTCAGCCACTTCTTCTATCTGCCAGTGGTACATGCCGTGCAGAGGCCTGTCCTTCCATGATGGTTCCTGTTCTTCCTTCTCTTCTTTCTTGGGTTTCTGCTGCCTGAGGTACTCACTAAGCACATGATCCTTTGTGGCCATCTTCCTGATGTATTCATGGATCTTCGTTGTTTCATCTAGGACAGTGGTTCTGACACTCACTAGTCCTCGGCCACCTTCCTTTCACTTAGTGTACAGTCTCAGGGTTCTGGATTTGGGGTGAAACCGTCCATGCATGGTAAGGAGCTTTCTTGTCTTAACATCAGTGGCTTCTATTTCGTCCTTTGGCCAGCTTATTATCCCAACAGGGTATCTGACAACTGGCAGGGCGTAGGTGTTGATAGCCTGGATCCTGTTCTTCCCATTCAGCTGACTCTTCAGGACTTGCCTTACTCTCTGCAGGTACTTGGAGGTAGCAGCTTTCCTAGCGGCCTCTTCATGGTTCCCATTTGCTTGTGGGATTCCAAGGTACTTGTAGCTGTCCTCAGTGTCTGCAATGTTGCCTTCTGGTAGTGTAATCCTTCAGTTCTGACTACTTTTCCTCTCTTAGTTACCATTCCACTACACTTCTCCAGTCCGAATGACATTGCGATGTCATTGCTGTAGATCCTGGTGGTATGGATCAGTGAATTGATATCTTGTTCACTCTTAGCATACACCTTGATGTCATCCGTGTAGAGGAGGTGGCTGATGGTTGCTCCATTCCGTAGTCGGTATCCGTAGCCAGTCTTGTTGATGATCTGGCTGAGGGGATTCAGGCCTATGTAGAATAGCAATGGGGACAGGGCATCTCCTTGGTAAATCCCACACTTGATGTTGACTTGTGCGATGGGCTTGGAGTTGGCCTTTAGTGCTGTTCTCCACATACCCATTGAGTTCTTGATGAAGGCTCTTAGAGACCTGTTGATCTTATACAGTTCTAGGCATTCCAGGATCCATGTGTGCGGCATAGTCATAGGCTTTCTTGTAGTCAATCCAGGCAGTGCGCAGGTTGGTCAGTCAGGTCTTATGGTCTCGAGTGACTGCTCTATCTACTAGTAGTTGGTGTTTGGCTCCCCTGGTCTCTCTGCATATCCCTTTCTGGGCCTCACTCATGTATTGTTCCACATGCCTACTCATCTTAGCTGCTATGATGCCTGACAGGAGTTTTCATGTTTTACTGAGGCAGGTTATGGGCCGGTAGTTGGATGGGACTGGTCCCTTCTGGGGGACCTATGGGATCAGGACCGCCATTCTTTTTTCAGCCACTCTGGGTGTGTCTTAGCCTCTAGCAGCTGGTTCATTTGTGCTGCCAGGCGCTCATGGAGTGCAGTTAGCTTCTTCAGCCAGTAGGTGTGAATCATATCAGGGCCTGGTGCTGTCCAGCTCTTCATATGTGAGACCCTTTCTTGGATGTCTGCCACTGTGATGGTTGCTGGGGCCTGTTGAGGGAGGTTGCTGTGGTCTGCTCTTAGATCCACTAGCCATTAAGCATTGGTATTGTGTGATGCATCCTTCTTCCATATGCTCTTCCAGTATTGCTCTGTCTCCAGCCTTGGTGGGGGTGCTGTTCTCATATTGTTCCATTGCCACTGAGAGTATATCTTGGATGGTTCGGTGGAGAACATCCGGTTTATTTTCCTGGCTTCTATCTCCCTGGTATACCTCTTCAGGCGGTTACCCAAGGCTGAGTCTTTGCTTGGCAGTCTCTAAGGCCTCAGGTATGGACAGCCTGTTGTACTTCTTAGGTACCGCTTTCTTCTTCATCTCACCCTTCTGCAACTCTGAGAGCTGGCTAACTTCCCTCCGTGCTGCCTTGGTCTTAGCCTCTAATCGTCGTTTCCATGGAGGGTACTGCTCCTTATAGCTGTTCTTATAGCATCTCAAGGATTACTGCTGCCATGTTATACATCAACTGATTGGTTTCAGAGAGAGTGGTGGTAGGGATAGTCCGTAGTGCTACATTCTCATCTTCTAGAAGGTTTTTAGAGCGTACTTCACAAAGACTTGGTAGTCGGTGTCGAGGGGTCCAGTTCGCCTTCTTAGCCATGATCTTATCTTTCAGGTCAGCTGCTCTGGTATTCAGTGTACTTGTTGTTATTATTATTGGGGCTTGGTACCCAATCTCGGCGTGTGGGGATGATGAAATCTCCCCCCTGACCTGTCGCCCTGGCTCCTCCATAGCATTTGTGTTGTACCTCATCAATCTCTAGCTGCAATAGCAGCTGCTTCCTTCTTATGTTGGAACACTGAGCCACAAGTTGTTTCACCGTCAGTTTGGATGTTGGGTTTCAAAGAATCCAAAGGTCCCAGATCCTCTTCATGTAACCCCTCTTACTGGGATTACATGTGTAGTAGCATTCCAACAGTTCCCAGTTCTCATCTCGTGTCCACTTATGCCGCAACCTTCTAGTTCCCGTACACACACACACTCATGCACACACACACACACACACACACACACACACACACATACACACACACATATATATATATATATATATATATATATATATATATATATATATATATATATATATATATATATATATATATATATATATATTATTGTATGCAGAAAGCAAACATCAACTTCCATTTCAAACTGTCTTGACTTACATGTAGAGTATCATTGCAGGCCAGTAGTTTTCAGCTGAAGAGGAAACTCACTGAACAGTCATGCAGTGTGTGAGGAGAAGAGTGCAACCCAGGGACACGATTATCCAGGATTTCCATATTTGCAGGGGTTTCTGTGCCGGAACTCAATGCATATAAGGTGTTCACCACAATCTTGCTAGATTTGCCGGTGTGTGACTTCAGCCACTTCACAAAAAAATTAATAAAATGTAAATTTTAGTACCAGAGTAGGTGACAAGTGACCAGAATAGCACCTTCACAGAGTGATCTATAAAGCAGTCATAATGGATGGAGTTCCAGACGTGAATGAAAAGTTGTCACATTTATTTGTGTGGCTGGCAGGGGTGGACCCAAACACAGGACACATGAGACAGAACTGATATTAAGCAGCTTTAGTGCTGAAACTCTTTTCAATGTCCAAAATTAAAAGATACAAAATCCCAAAACCAAGGTCTACATAAATCCAAAATGAGACACTTGGGAATTAAAAGGGAGGACGTGCACACACACAGCGGGCAGGGTACACAGACAAGGACACAACACAATACTACTAATGACAAAAAGGAAGTAACACAGAACACAACACACAGGGAACAGAAGACCACCAAAATAAAACAAGAAGAAAGACAGAAACAAAGACACAGACTAGACACTGCACACCAGGAAACACCGGGAAAGCAGAAATCAAAACCTAACCAATAACAACAAAAGAAGCACAGAAAATGTAATCAGAATTTAAAAAAAGAAGGATTAAAAAAAATGCTGGATCAATGGACTGAGGATCATGACAAAAGCTAGATAATTTTTTAAGAGATTTTTTGATCACACCTTGTATATTTATGACTCAAGAAGATTCAAAATCAAGCCATTTATGATCCCATTTGATGAAGCAGTCACACTGCAGTATGATTGAATGAACCTGAACACCATGACTGCAGGTGCCTTCTCTGGAGACAACAAGAAAAAGTCACCTTGATCCAGCTTCAGTATTATGTATCATTGTGTGTTACAAAATCAGTGAAAGACTTTGAAAACAGTTATTGTGGGAAACATAATACACCATCCAGCCTTTAGACTTTATTGAATGCTGTGGAAGTGAAGCATCTACCAAAAAGACCCATGAATGACATCAACTAGCTATCCAACTTTTGACCATTGTAAATATTATCATTAGAAACCATCACATGCATTTCTATTGTAGTATATTTATCTCCAAGTTCTTTAATAAAACTACAGGCATGTCATAAAGGCCTGGATGGCCTGTTATTTTCCACTTATAATTTAGATCAAAGTGAAGTTATTATATTTGTCCCAAAAATCTCAGAAACACAGTTTTCTTACCAGGTTCTTTCTCTGGATGGTATTACCATGGCATCAAGTAACACTGTGAGGGACCATGGAGTCATTTATGAATAGGATATGTCTTCTATAATTCTATTAGAATGTTCCAGATTCAGGCTGCTGGGGGACCTAACAATGATACACAAAGCAATTCCTCAACCCCCTCCTTTCTTTTCACTTGCCATCTGTTTATAAACATTTTTTCTTCTCTCTGCTTTCCCTGTGCCAGGTTCTGACGGAGGTCATTTCCTGTTAAAAAAGAGTTCTTCCTCCCTACTGTCACCAAGTGCTTACTAATAGAGGATCATTGTCTCACTCTAATATTATACATTCTTTACGCTAATATATAAAGCCCCTGGAAATGACTGTTCTCAACTATAAAAGAGCCTGTTTTCATTCCCAGGGCTTCAAATACTGTATTACAGATGTGACATGTCTGTGACATGAAACCCTGGGTTATGTCACTAGTGAGGCAAGTCTCATGCCCAGCTCGTCACACGTGGATGTTTATGAAGGACCCCTTGGTAACATATTTAAATGCACTCAGTCAGCATAATCCATTAAAGTGTTGGGTTAAAAGAGGGCTGTTATCACTTAGCGTCTCATATTGCCATGCCTGGTACATCACTGCACCAGAGCATTATTTGCATCCCAAATATCTAAAAGATATTTGGGATGTAAATAACATTTAAAAACAGAGGGATGCTAGAGAATCGGTCAGCAGGTCATCAAAAACCACAACAAAAAATCTACTCTCCATATTTCAGGTCACTGAGGTTCAATGAACTGGACTCCACTCGACCTTGACTAGCCATTGTGACTAAATGAGTGAGACATTATAATAGTGTACTTTAAACTCACCTTTTTTTATAGATGAGTTGAGTCGGTCAGTACCAATCTGTCCTGATGGCACAAGGCAGTGATTAAACACATCAATCAAGGGACAAACAAAAGAAACCTCAAAAACAAAACAAACCAAAAGAGTCGCCACTGAAAATTCTCATAATGTTCTTTTGCCATTTAAATTGTTTGCATGTTTGAGTCTCTATGTGTTTCTTAAAGCTTTCTTTGTACTGTGCTGTACTTATATGACTGTCTCACATGTTTTGGCCTTGCATAAACAAATGTGTGTCCTCAAGCACAAATGCAAACTTAGATGCGTTTTTTTTTCTTCTTAGAAAGTTTTAGAAAGGAGAGCTTTGTGAGTTTCTTTTTGAATCAAGGATCTGGAAACCAAGTAAGTAAAATGTACCCATTATCAGTGTGTAATTTTTCTATTACATCTACTGATTGAATATAAATGTGTTGTGTGTTTTTGACATTAACAGGTGGTACAGCTGACGGGGTTCAAGCCATCAGGTATAAAGCTAAAATCACCTTATGCGCTTGGAGTTTGTCAGTGCCTGTGCAGGGAATCTTCACTGCACCACAAGTACAACAAGGAAATAGCAGAACAGACTATAACACATACAAACACTGTGTACTAAAGAGAACTTGTGAGAAAAATAAGAAAGTACAAAAAATGATGAGCTGAAATAGTGGCAATAGATTCCACAGAGAGAAAAATAGTCGGAAATAAAGTGAAGATGCGTAGAAGCAGCAATAAATAATTACAAACAGACGGCAAACACAGCATTGCAGGGCAGAAGGTTAACAGTGAAGTGGAATGACTGAATTAAAGGCCAGGAGTTGTTTTGGTCTTATGTGAGCAGCAGTGACTGAACTGCACAGTAAACGGCAGCAGGAGTACTCCTCCACACAGCCGCCATTTAAAGCTGCTGAAAAAAAGAATGAACAACGTTTGTTGAAAATCCTGAATATTTATTCATTTGTACTGAGAAGTAAAACTTTGAATGTCTTGGCCAAATAATTGCCTAAATTCACTTCAAGTCACCTGTGCAGCTAAGACTAAGACTAAAGTCATTTATTGGCCACAGACTGTGTCTCCACACGAAGAATTGAGAAAAGCATTTGTCCAAATTAGATATCTCACATTTGATTGCTGTATTACAGAAGCAGTCAGTTTGGCATCTAGGCTTTGAGCTGATGAGTAATGATATGAGTAAACACTCCCCCAGAGCCTATAGGTGAATGCTTGGGTAGAGGCATCGAAACAGCAGACCAAGATGTATGACATTAACTGTGCTGGCACATCTGCCAAATATAGAGGTTGTATTTGGTATATGACATAAGGATTGGGGCCTGTTAATGTAAATGATAGTGCTGCAAAAGTTGTTTGCCTGAACTAGCTCACAGGCTTCACTGCATTTCAGGTAGGCCATAAAATTAAGCTCAGTTTGCCATCTGGATATGTAGAAACATAGTGTACAAAAATAAAACAATCACAGGATCTGAGGACTTTAGCATAAAAAAAACTAATCCAAATCTTCTGTGAAAGCCAATCATCTCACTGGGCAGCTGTGCCTCATCAGATAGTCTAGGTTGTCTACCAACTTGAGGGCTGGTGGGTAGGCCTTTTGGTCCTCCAGTGTGCATGCTGAAGTGTCCTTGGGCAAGATATTGAACCCCAAATTGCACGTGATACAGTGGGAGTGGTTTAAAACACCTTGAGTCATCAGTAAAGCTAGAAAAATGCTTTGTCAATGCAAGTCTACCTACCATGAAGTTATTACCAGGAAACTGATAAGACATAGAACAAGTCTGTAATTAAATATTAGCTTCTATTTGCGTATGAAACCTTAACCTTGGCCCATGGCTAGATGCGCCATACTCAAGCAGGTATCTGACATATTCAGGGAACTGCTCTGATCCTTCTGATCAGAGAGACCAGAACAGCTCTGAAGGCACACACAACCAAAGATGCATTTATTCACTCTTTATGAAATGAGTTTGGTCAATGCCATCACCTATAGGTTTCTGAAAATGACCGTGTGCTGTTGGCTGCCTCTACCTTTGTAAATCCCGGTATCTATCTGTGGTCTCTGCGCATTCACAGCTTCCTGTGTTAAGAGTGCTTTGAGTCCTACCTGTTTCTTCTTTATCTGCCTTCAAATCACACTACACAGGCGTATTCTAAAAAGCCTTGAGAACAAAATAGAAATAAGCATCTGCAATTATTCTCATTGAAATTCCTCATTTGATATTTCAGTTGGTTGAATGAAGTGACTCATTTACTTCAGTGGGTTTTTGTTGATATTATCTTTAATAGTATAAGACATCTATAATGGTGTTAGAAGGTGGAATGGAATTTAGAGTAATTTTAATGCTTCTTGCACAGAAAGCAGAAGAAAACATAGTAGTTGCAATTTTTCACTATTTTGAAAGTCTGAGCCTTAGATGAGATTCCTTCCAGTGGTGTGAATAAGATTCACTTTTAATACAGAGAGCTGACCGGAAAGGAAGGAGCAAAATTGGAGGGGGACGGGTTGCGTTTTCTCCCATTGTCTCCATTTCCTGCTCAGTGTAGCATTAGGCTGTGCGAAAACTGTCTTGCTTTCTTTTGTCAAGGTGAATGTGCAGGCAGACACAACAGATGGTCCCCATATTTCCAGTGGGTTAAGTCACCATCATTGGCTCCAAATTGGCTGTCAGTGGAGAGAGGGAAGTTTGGAATAGATTCATTAAATGTTTAGGCGTCTATGAGGACAGTTTTTGAGTGCTGCTGGGTGTTCATGGTTGACAGCAGAGACAAAGCAGAAGTTCATTTCCTTAATCAGAAAAATTCAACACTGGCCATTCACGCTGTCAAACCATTAACCACTTCAGCACCTGCTCTCTCTCACTCGGCCTTTCATTTCTCTCCGTCCCTCTCTTCTCTTTTGTACACAAACATGCTCTCACTCCCGTAACGTAGCAAACATTAAATGTCACAAGGAGCCGGGAGTCGTAGCTAATGCCTTTCGCTTCATTTCGCTATGTCAACGCAGGTTGTTGAACTACAAATGGAGCATCTTCATCATCATCATCATCATCATGCTGAAAGAAGAACACACACACTGAATGGAAGAAAAAATGATGAAGGAAAGATGAAGCCCTATCGTCTCCAATGTCCTCTTCTCAGATCTCATCAGTGTTACGCTAACAATTTACTCGTTTAATATTTTGCATCTGTTGTACTGAAGAGGTTTTTAAGTTCCAGCGCACTCAGTCCATACGTAAAAATGTGCTCTGTTTTTTCCATGTTGTTGCTGTTGCTTCAGATTGCTCCAGAACAATGTTTTCCTTTTTTTTTGGTTAAAAGTGTAAAGTTAAAAGCAGGTTTCATGACCTCACGATTGACTCTGAGCAAATCCAACACCCAACAGGTGACTCCCAGCAATGCGCGTGGTCCAAATGAAAAATACTTTAATAATCATAGAGTCTATGCTTTTTGAGGGAGAAGGCATAAATGTTATGTTAGGAATGTTTATCCAGGTAATTGAACTTTTTTAATTTTATAAAATTCAAGCAACCTTCAGGGCTGAAAAATAAAGCCAACACCAAAGTGCCAAAAAATGCAGTTCCTCAAGGTGCCACTTGAGGCAGGCCCCAAAAGTGAGTCAATGCAAATAGACTTTGCAGAATTCAAAAGCATGTTTACAGCCTGGTACAAAAAGTGTTTTTGACCTCTATGTATAGTTTACCTCTTCATATATGTAACACACACTCATACACTGGGTGCTTTTATGTCTTTTTGGATTTTGGTAAAGCTTAAAGTTTGGAGTCTTGCTGCTTTGACCGACAGGCGGCTGTAACCAATAAATGTCTGCTAACTCTGACCACTGAAACAGCCCTCTCCACTGTCTTGATGTGTAGTGCAGACTTTCTAAGAGGTTAGCTCTCCAGTTTTGGTGAGTGAAATTCTAGTATTTTATTACTCTTTCATCTGCTTAGCACTATTACATTTATGCATCTGTGCATCGCACCGGTACAGAGTATGAAAGGTGCTTGCTAACCATGCTTGATACTGTTAGCCCCTTCATCCAATTATGGTCACGTCTGGCTCCAGATAAAATAGAAACAATGTTAAGGTTTCAAAATTCTGAGTCCAGAAAACAACAGGCCCCTTCACAGGGGCTTTGCCAATCTTTTATATCCAGGAAAAATAATCAAACACAAATAATTTTTCTTTCGTACATGCTTGGGGGGATCTTTAACTTTGTGACCACTTATTCATGAGTATAGAAATATTTTGTCACACAGTGACCTTCACCCTCACTTCAACCAATAGCATATCAGTTCTGAGTACACTTAAGAAGTTTTGTGGTGCTTCTGTTGTCAGTAGGTAAGAGCTTTTTCAGGTCTCTGTGATTGCAGCCTATTCTCTACAGCAGATCAGAAGTACCTCCCTGAAAATTTTTTCTGTAAATTCTGCATCATAATCAGGATGCTGTAGCTGGAACAACAGGAAGCTGTTGCTATAATGTAACAATATTAGAAATGAATTTCATATGCAACCATGTACAAATGTCTTTGGATATGGGTGGATTATCTAATTGTATTTCCCATTTAGACACCGGACTTCCATTGTGGTGCATAAGTTGCCCTCACTTTCATTCAAATTTCATATACACTGAAATATGTGGCTGGTTTTAATGCTGGGCTTCATTCTTATTCCTCCTGTCCACAAGTTCAGTGGAAATAACTCCACGCTTCAATACTAATTCAAGCTTCGCATTAAAGGGAAGAATAAATGACATGATGTGGTGGGGGTACAAATTCAATAAATCACCAAGATTATCAATTTGCATTTAATATCATGTAGTAAAATTGTAGCCTTACAGTTTAACAGGCGGATCACTTCAATGTGTGGAGTGTAAAACACAGACCTTTGAGCTGACCAGATCCCAACAAACTAAATGTGGGGCAAAGTGTATGTTTATGTGGAGGAATATGGGACATGTTAGCAATGCTGAGAGCTGTCTGAAACTGGGATGTATCCGACTTGTGTCCTTTGCAATAGTAATTGTATCCTTGTGTATTAACTTTTGTTCTACCGCAATAACTGCTAAAGCTCTGTTATTACAGCTCCTCTTTTTCAGCCACACATTTCTTGTGCAACTGGTTTGTTGAGTTTTGCAAACCAGAGCCAGTCAAAATTTGAGACATTGTCTCAATATGTGGGTGGATGAAAAATTATAAAGATGCTGTGCAGTCACATAAGAAATGGAACACCCGTTCAAAAAGCTCAAAAGCTTAAACGCTAACTTAAAAGCTTTCCTAACTTACATGCTACACACTCTGAAGACTTGATGAACAAGAAGTGTTCATCCTCTTCCCCTCTGCTTAGTATTATCTATATGAGGTGCCACATGCTGTAGCACCTCTACGGCAGCCATTTTGATGCTCCCTGTCCTTCCTAGAGCCATGTGTACTCTAGGCTGTTTCTGCATGCAGACATGCTGCATG
The DNA here is from genome assembly GCA_024447675.2 of Pterophyllum scalare. NCBI lineage: Eukaryota > Metazoa > Chordata > Actinopteri > Cichliformes > Cichlidae > Pterophyllum > Pterophyllum scalare. The sequence continues at coordinate 36,849 of JAMQGT020006601.1, forward strand.
TTTATGGTGACTTTCCAGGGTTCGTGAAAACATAACCTGCCTGAGGCTGCAGCAGCTGATGCAGATATTAAAATAAGAATCGTGACTGCTACATGTCTTTTTAGACAGCATGGTGTACTTTGGTGTATGATGTAGGTGGACATTAGAGGAAGACATTCTTGTTTCTGACATCCTTAACTGCTTAATATCCACCAGATCTTTGGCGACCCATCTATGGTTAAATCATTATCCGCCACTGGAAAAATGTAATGCCAAAATCTATCAGACTTCATTTGAAATGTAACAGCATGTAGTTTTGGAAAATCTGCCTATTTAGCATGTGGCTAACAAAAAAATCCTAAACCTAGTTGGGTCACTGATGACCAAGTAGATGTTGGGAGGTTAAAAAACATTTTCACAAAAGATTTTTTTTTAAAAAGGGTAATACATATTACACTACGGCCGAACTGTCAGTAAAATGCTGTGTATTTTAAACTACTGACATTCCAGTCAGGATTTCACTGACGTTTAATGATTTAGAACAGAACATAACCGATGTGAATATTTCCGCAGCGAGACAAGGCTCTGTATCGTTTGTGCACAGCTGATGAATGTTGTGTAAAAACTGCCAACACACCAGTGGAGCTTTACTTTATTGATTTTTTTTTTATTTTTTATTGGTTTGATGCTGTTACAATAAAATATATTTAAAAAAAACATTTTGGTCACTCTCTCTTTGGGGAGAAAAGCACTTCAGTTTAAGACAGGACAGACGCTCAACTCACAGGAAAAAAAAAAAAAGAGTGACCCAAGAGCAAAAACAAAGAAAGCAATAGCAAGAGAATCAGTTCCACAATAGTAGCAATTTGACCTCAACATAAAGCAGAGAACTTTATCTGTGCTGAAATGTATCTTTATCTTGCAGTAGATATTCACTTCACAACATAAATATACTATACAGAGTGATAACACATAGCTGTCTCAGTTGGTAAACTAAAGTGTGTGTGTGTGTGTGTGTGTGTGTGTGTGTTGACAGACATTAAGTTAAGGCTGGTGGAGTGATTGTCTACAATACCGTGATACACTGCCACGTCAGTGGACCAACAACTTATCTGGAATGGCTGCACAAGGTCACAAACACAGCGTGGACTGTGTCTTTGTTTTTGCTCGGCCACAGTGACGATGACAGTCAGAGTGTGTGAGAGAACAGTGTAGGACAGAACACACGAGTGTTACTTTTCAACAAAGGAAGTGCCACAAATGTTGCTACAAATACACAGAACAGTGTTTTTTGTTTTTTTTTACCCAGACTTAAGGTTTCTGGACTCGGTGGATGCCAGACTGTCCACCAGCTGTCTTATTTCAGTTTAAAGTATGCCGCCAGTATTCTTTGCAGTACAGAGTTTCAGTGACCTATGATGGCTCCACACCTCTGGATCTCTGCACTTTCACAAAGGGATTAAAAAAAAAGTCTGATGATGTGCTCACTGAGTGCTATTCTGCCTGTCCAATCAACTTTCTTCATAGCTTGTTTAGCTGCCTAGCTCTATATATGAAAAAGAGAAATACCCACTAAGCAACATATGTGAAGATCAGGTCAGCTGTACAGGTTGTTGTTAGTAAGCTTTTGCTGGAGGTTTGCTGCTTTGGTTGAACCCTACTGCAGCCTGTGTGTCACACAGAAATGATGTCAGCAGAATGAATACATCACGAGAGTAGTCAATGCAAAACAAAGACAAATAACTTCTTCTTCCAAGTAGAAAGATGGTTCAAGCTAAGTGAACAAATAAACCGTTTATCCAGAAAATTAGAGGTCAAATCTGAACAGAACGAGAATACCACCTGATTTGTTTATATACATATTTTTTTTAAAGCAAACAAACAAATAAATGTGTTTGTAAAGTCATCGGATATCTGCAAATATGTCACTCACTTAAAGGGAATCTATAATGCTTTTCCTTATTTTCATATTTTGTCTAGTATGCCGTTTCAGTGGTGGATGTTCATATTAAACATGACCAAACATTCCAATAATGAGGTCAAATAATGAGTTCAGGTTACACAGTGTTCTAATCGTTTTGTTTCTCACAGTTTTTCTTCTCTTGGCTCTGTATGATGTCATAAGGGATGCCACACACACAAACACATGCATGCATACAATATATACATTTTTATTAATCATATTAAGTTAAATTGAAATGAGTTAACCAAAATAATTAATATATGTATCAATTTTGTGTTATTGTTTTTTTGCTGTTTTTTTACTTGACTAAATTGTATTTTGATGCTTTGTTTTTAGAAGCTGTCGTGCCAATAAAACACCTAAAAATTTCAATTTGAATTTTTTTATCCCAAACACAGTCACCTAGCTATGAACACGGAAGCTCCACCCACCTTCTGTTCAAGACTTTTGTTTGAGAGGGGCAGCCAATAAGAAGAAAGCTGGTTTAAATGGAGGGGGAAAGAAAAGGTGTGTTTCAGACAAATGATGAACTGAGAGGCTTCAACAAGGCCCAGTATAACGTAGAAAGTAATTATCTGTAACCGCAAATCATTCAAAGCTGCTCTCTAAACCAAGAATAAAAATATGGAGCCGGAAATGAGCAGAATAGGTCCCCTTTAAGCATAACACAGGACAGAAACATTTTAATAACCTAAGCAAAGTTAGGAGACAAACATTCTTTTTAATATATCATATAATAGTACCCTGTCCTGCTACCATAGATACTCACTCGTTCACCATATGGAGGAATCATGGCTCAAAATAGTTCCAATTTCCTTTTTGTTTGGCTAAATCAATTTTTGTTTTCAGGAAAACTGGAAATATTTAAATGATGTATATAAAGATTTATATCTGAATTAAGAACCCTAGAGCAATCAGTGGTTCTTATGTGATTTGCTGACAAAGGAACTTTGGCTCTTATTGAGAGAAAATCTTATCATTTTGATCATATCTACTAAAAATCCATGTGAGAATCAGCCGTCACACACAAATGTCAAAGTGCACATGACAACATTGTCTCTGAGGGGCCATTGACTCTCATGAAATTTTACCAGTAAACCAAATGTGACCAGATGCACCTTTTACTTCCATGCATCATTATGGACTCGGAGAAAGCTGAAGAACAAGCATTACAGATGCCTCCTCGTGCTTCTCACATGTTTTCTGTCATTGTTATTACCAGTTGTACACTGATGTGTCTATTGTACCTCTGTCTGCTCCTCTCCGTACTGGCTTCCTTCTTATTTTTTTTCCCACCCACAAAGCATTACTGTGTACAATCTCTCTCTTTTACCTCCTGCTTTGTTTGTCTCTTTCTTCTCTGCCTCTCTGTCCCTCTCATTTCTGCTTTCATGTTGTTTGATAAACAACTAAATGTGTTTTTCTTAAGTCTGGTTTTGCTATATTAATATATTAACATCTACATAGATTCAAACTAAACTTTACTTATGTCTGTTAGGTTTCTCTAGCAGTGCTAGTCTAGTGCGATGACACATTTCATGAAAATAATAAAAAATAATCTAGGATCAGTGTGGGATCAAAAATGTCTAATTTTAATACTAAAATAAAAAAAGAAAGAAAGCATCTGTTGTAAAACATGTACATTTGCTCATCCAGCAAATAGCCCCACCCAGTGATGTGACAGCAAATTTCACTGTAAAGGCCCTGTCAAAGTTTGAATGAATGGCATTTATCTGGAGATTAATTGTTTGCTGGGCAGCTCTGTGGAATGCAGAAAATCTTGTCTGGGATTATATTTGCTCAAAATAGATAGAATGTAACTCTATAGGCAGGTCTAACGTTAGATGTTTGAAAACAAAGTAGAAAATCCAGTTTATCAAGGTCACATGGATGTAGCTCTGCAGGACATGAACACATTAATATTCAAAATCTCAAAATTACCTTTGCGTTTAGATGTAGCTTTATAATTCCAAACTTTAAACATTTTTTCCCATCCAACTCCAAACAAAAGCCCTCGTAAAGGTGACCCAGAGGGAACCTGTCTAACCTCATTCAACATTTTCGTAACTCACTCATTTCCTTCCACACACATACTCTCACCCAGACAAATCATAAATGGTGGTGGAGCATCCTGCCTGTGCGCTTTACACACATGCTCTCTTGGCGTGCAGCATCTCAATCAGCAGGTTGTTGCAGGGCACCTCTCCGCTCACGTGCATGTAGCACAGGTAGTCCTCGGCCTGCGTGCTGAGGGAGCGCAGCTCTGGCAACCGTACCAACAGCTGGCTGAACTTCTCTTGGAACTGGGGATAGGCGGACAGGGTGTATTCCAGCAGAGCAGCATTCACCTGCTCCTGGACGCCCTCCACAAACACCTGGTTCTCCAGCAATTTTACATCTACATGTACAAAGAAGAGGAAAATTGCTTATGATGGAGGGTGAGTAAATACGAACCAGCTGACAAGTGGAAGAGGAAGTCATTAATTTCTTAACATGCACCAGATCACCAGTAAGCCATCTAAGGTTAGGAACAAGGTTGATTTGGTTTGAACTGGGTTTTGTTTAAGCCATATTAAAGCAGGCACATTTTCAGAAAGTAGAAGGTATGACTGTATGCTATCAGAATATGTAAAAAAAAAACCATAAAAACCATAAAAGTCTGGGATTAAAAACAAAGAGATGCTTTACTGAAAGGTGGGACATCCTGGTTAAATGGCATTTATATCACACATCTAATGAAATATAATCACTCACCAAAAAAAATTTAACCTCTTAAAATGTGCTGATGAGCTACTGGGGAGCTGGGTTAGGGTTAAGTGAACAACCGCCTCTTATTTAGGAATTTTTGTGCTTATGGCTAAAACAAAAAAAACCTAAACCCTAGCTCTAACCAGAGATCTGGTGGGTGGTCAGAGCTGAAGCGTCTCTTGGCCATTTGAAGTGAAATAATCTTCCCAAGACTGAACTTTTTGGTTTTGTTCTGGAAATTTAAAGGGCATTTTCCCAGTAAAGTTATATATTACTGAAAGTTGACAATCTCTGTTTGTATGAGGAGTTTGATTTAAGATCACATAATTTTTCACAGCTAAGTGAAAATGAGTTAGATTTTTAAAGAGAAGATATTTACACTCAAACTGATCAAAGCCATCAGTGTTCTGTATTAAATGAGAGCATTTCATTCAGTGTCTAACTATTGTTGTGTTATATAAGTCAACCTTGGGTTTATATGTACATATAGTGTTTTTTTTAATCTACACCACAGCTGCACATTTTCACCCTGAAACTGCAGTTGTACCAATAGTATCAAAAATATACTTTCAGACAGTGAGAGTTTCATATCTAGCAGACATAAAGAATCCAATCTTGTTAACTTGAAGGGTGGGACTGGGTTGTCAGGAACACAGAAGGATTATTTAACATTATTAGCTGTTTGATCAAGCTGAAGGCTCATGTTGTCTGTTTCATATCAGCCCAGTTAAAGAGTCTGTACTGCTGAAGGCTACTTTAACAGTAACATTAACTGAGCTGATGACAGCTCATTATATCACAGACATCAGGATATAAATACACAAAATCTGTAGGCAAAGGATGTAACTTTTGGTTCTGGAAGTTTTGTGATTCCTGTTTGTAGTCTATTCCCACCCAGCAAAATATGTTAAAAAGACATTTTTAATTGACATTTAAACAACACTGAGATTTGGTTCAAAAGTGCAAGTTGGAAAGCTGTCTTTTCAGATGGTTACAAAGAGGTACCTTTACATTGAAATTTAAGAGAAAAAAGGAAGAACACGCAACACATATACAAAGTCCCCAAAAACAGCAGATTTTAATGCAGCTCTTTCTTTATATGAGTCATATCACTGCTAACCACTGCACTAGTCAAGTCAGTATAATTCTTTTCATTTATATATATATATATATATATATATATATATATATATATATATATGATAGATAGATAGATAGTATAGTATATGATATATAGATAGATAGATAGATAGATAGATAGATAGATAGATAGATAGATAGATAGATAGATAGATAGATATCATCAATTCAGCCCAACAGTTGTTTTAAGACACTGTTTTGATTGTAAAGAGCCTATAGTGAGAACTGCAGGCTTTCACCATCACCAAAAACGTTGGCAGTGGTGGGGAGGAGAAACTCCCCTTTAACAGGAAGTGATCTCCAACAGAACCAGGCTCAGGGAGTGGAGGTCATCTGCCACAATTGGTTGGGGGATTGGGGAAAGATAAGACATTAAGGAGGATCATACCAAAGGACTGGCCAAAGTTCAACATCCAGCACATAATATATATATATATATATATATATATATATATATATATATATATATATATATATATATATATATATATATATATATATATATATATATATATATATATATATATATATATATATATATATGTGTGTGTATGTATATGTATGGCCACAAAGGATTATGTGCCTAGTGAGTACCTCAGGCAGCAGAAATATATATATATATATATATATATATATATATATATATATATATATATATATATATATATATATATATATATATATATATATATATATATATATATATGTATGTATATATATATATATATATATATATATATATATATATATATATATGTATGTATATATATGGCCACAAAGGATTATGTGCCTAGTGAGTACCTCAGGCAGCAGAAACCCAAAAGAGGACAAAGAACAGTAACCATCATGGAAGGTCAGGCCTCTGCACGGAACGTATCACCGGCAGATAAAAGACGTGGCAGATATCGACAAATCCTACCAAAGGCTTGACAAAGCACATAAAGACAGCACAGAAGCAGTAATTATGGCAGCACCAGAATAAGCTCTGAGCACAAGATTGCTAGAGGCTGGAGTGTACCACACCAGGTAAGACCCCAGGTGCAGGCTGTGCAGAGATGCCCCTGAGACGATCCAGCGCATAACAGCAGGGTGCAAGATAACAGCAGGATAACAGAGCTAAGATCCTGCTGGGACTTCCAGATACAGACAGACAAAATTGTAATGGCTAACCAACCGGACATCGCAGTGGACAAACAGAGGAAGAAAGCTGTAGCGATAGACGTTGCAATACTAAGTGACAGCAACATCAAGAAGTAGGAACATGAGAAGGTCGAATAAATACCAAGGGCTCAGAGAGGAGCTAGAGACAATGTGGAAGCTGAAGGTAACAGTGGTCCCCGTGGTGGGGGAGTGGCTCAAGAAAGAAAAGAAAATGAGTTTTTAATTGTAATTTAAAAATTGTCATCTTAGTCAATCTACCTAGACTGGATCCTTTGTGGCTGGCTGATCACAACCAGTTCCCAACCAAATAAATTGTCAGTGATGAAAGCAAGAAAGATGACTAGTCTGATGTCTACTAAACAGCCCTTAAAACCAAACCAAATGCATTTTTTAGTTGTCTTTCCAGTGTTCTGAAAAGATGGCTTTACTTTACACTTTTTAACCAAATTTAGATGCAAATGGTACTATTTTAAAGACTATTAATCACCAACCAGAATTAGCCAAGAAAATAACCTCCATGGACAGAGTGCAAACCCACTAACCAATCTCAGTTGACAAGGCTTTGGCTACATGCAAGTGAAGAACAGAAGGTGCAGGAGGGCTTAAATATTAAAGCTTTATTTCAAAAATCTATTCAAATGAGTTCATAAATCATTAATTTAAGGGATAGATACTATGTACTGGACTTTATGTGTATGATGTACCTTTGCTTTATGTATTTAGTAAGGTGATTGTGTGTGGGTGATTACGTGTGTGTTTTTATGTGTGCGTGGTACATTTGAGACAATAGCCTAGCCCTCTGGTGGACTGGCATTCAGCATCAGCTGAGCCCATCATTGAGAATCCATTCACACAGTAATTAAATGTTTTGAATCAATGTTCTGAATCATCTTTTCAAACTGCTTAAGGGCAATTAAATTACCCCTGACAAACCTGACTCTGAAGATGAGGGAAAGCAACAGCGCAAGCAAAGGAGCCACTGGCAAAGGCAGCAAATATTTTCTGCCTATGACAAGTGCTCTCCTCATTCAAAAAGCTCTTTGTTCCCTGCTTTGCCAGTGCTAAACAGCAAACACTTCAGGGAATCTGTGCGAGCCACATTTATGCTCTCTCCATCTGCACAAGCCGCCACATGAATGCCAGCCCTGCTATCAAATGATAGACCCATCCATTACGCTTCTTTTGAATACCATTAGTGGACAATGGAGGAGGATGTCTTTGTTAATAACAGCTTTTGTCAAGCCTAGAAATTTAATTAAGTGAATTTATTGGAGGGAAAAAGGCCAGTTTGGAAAACACTTGTAACCTCATAGATAAAAAGGGTACTGCAGATTATCTGCAATTGTGATATTTTTTTTTCATTAAGATGTCAGTGTTGCTATTCAAAATCTGAGAAAAGACAGCATCAGTATGGCCATGCAGCTCCATGAAGTTGATTGATTTTTGCATCTGCTATCCTTTGAAAAATACATGATTTACAGACCACACACATAAGTTCACGCTTTTCAAAACAGTTTTATTTGCGAAAAGGTCAAAAGATTCACTCTTACTGTACTTAAAATATTAATGTTTAGAAGAAGAAATTTTCTATCAGGAATATTTGTATCGTGTCTCCTCCTTCAGCTTCAGCTTCAGATTAAGCGTGATAAACTGATTAGCGGTTTGTGGAAAACATCATAGCCAGTCAGACAGGAGCAATGATAATGTTGCAGGATGGTAGTTATTAGCCTTTTTTTTTTTTTATGAATCCCCTCATCGTATTGCAGCAATGATGTACAAAAAAGCTGACTCACTTGGGTTGAAAAGGAGGAGGAATTTCAGACAGGCGATCTCTCTGCGGTCGACCTGCAGCACCTGCAGCCTCGCTGCCAGCTCCTGACCTCTTTGAACCAGACTGGACAGTGTCCCCTCAGCTTGGGACAGGATGGATGACAACTCCACCTGCAACACAAGTTACTGGTTATTTTCTATGCTCCTTATATTCATGAGGCTTTAGCACAAAGTATATATCAACAACGTCACTGCTGAGCCATTTAGGGTTAAGATTTGGTTACCATGCATCCCTTTTGATGGAATTGTTGCCTATTTGGAACACTCCTTTGAAAAGAGAAAAACAATCTGAAATGGAAAAAAGCTCTAGTTTTTGAGTATTTCCCTATTTAGTATGTGGGTCCCTGACAAATTGAATTTCAAGAGATTAATTGGTTAAATTTCCATTCCAGAGTTTTCCATTCTCTCTATAGATCTGCTGACCTTAACAAGGATTTCCCTTTCAACTGTTGGGAGATGAATTGTTTTGAGTGAGACATATATGCCCTAGACTCTAGAGCATGAAAATAATCAAATGAAGATTGAGTTTTGGAAATAAAATATGAACCATCATTAGCCAGCTATATATACATATATATATATATATATATATATATATAAACCACTCAAATATGTTATTAAATTGGTTTAAAGATTTTTTTTTTTAACTAAACACATTGTATATGTGATTTTACACTACAAACAAAATAATCAGAACTCCTGGATGAAGTGCAGTGCTGTAAATGCATGAAGCAGTCTGGGTGTTGTGTTAATGGAAAGTTGTGCAAGGGAGTTGCTACCTCCTGGCCGGTCACCAGCAGGATACTGTCTTCCTTTCCGTGTTGCACTTGTCTGAAAATGTGATCCAGGACCAGCAGTTCAGACCAGCAGTTATGGAGCAGTTTCATTTGATCTCCCACCTTCAGGAAACACACACGCACACACACACACACACACACACACACACACACATACACACACGCACACGGATGGGAAGAAAGGCAGATAATGGAACCAGATGAACAAAATGAAAGACAAAGGTAACCACAGAAAATCCTGATGGATACTTTTTCATTATAAACTCACTTGGATATTAACTTTGTTTCTGAATGGAAAAATGATAAATATTTACATTTATATCACTGTCATCTATTTCCAAATCTCAACAGATTTGTGGGGAAAATGAAGAAAAAAATGAAGGGAAAAATTAGGCCATTAATAGCAAGTGTGTTATTCATGACTCTGTGAGTGTGTATGCTCTCCTGTCTTACTGGCCCATGTTGTGTGTTTACCAGCAATGCCTAAGACCTCTTCAGCCTTCTCACCTCTCCCCAAACACCCCCACCTTTCCCTTTTCTACTCTGCGCTGGGGGATGGTGTATGTGTGCGTTTTCAGATTGAGACCCCGCCCAACACTATCAGACCGACAAGCCCCCTGACACAATATTGTCTGTAAAGTGAAGGACACAGCAGTCAGTAATTTTGTGGCCACAGCTGCTAATAGGCCCAGACCCCATTCATCTGACATGGAGCTGACAGAATGACAGTCCATCTGAATGAAGCTATATATCAGTCACTGTGGGTCCAATCTTGCCACACACTCATCTGCACCGGTGCATTGGTGGGGGTCTGGGCATACAGTGATAAAGGAAGGGGTTAAGGAAGCAAGAGGTCTCGGCGACCTCCTTTGCTTCCTCTCCAAAAGAAGTTGGACACTCAGCTGCAGCTGAGTGTTCAAAAAAAAAAGAAAGAAAGAAAAGAAAATGCTCAGAAGAATCAGGCTGAATGTGGGGAGAAAGGCTTTATTTCATCTACCACATGGATACTTAATGTTTCTGTCTCTCCATGTTAGAGTGTGAAGCTGGGCTGAAACTGATATATCAGGTTATATACCTGTCAAGTGTCATATTTTACCTGCGAGAGCAGCATTTTATGAAATGACAGTAAAATGTGATTGTTGTCTGCTGAGCTGCAGAAAGAGAATTTCCAGAGTAACAGACTGCCACCAATACTGATATGGCAACCTTGAGTATCTGCCAGTTCGAATCCAATACTGACACTTTCCTCTGTAAAATAACTATGACAATACTTTCCAAGCAATAGCTGTGTTACACATGGCAGAAGTCGCGCAAAGTTTAGCTAACCAAAACCCATCTAGGGCCCTGAAAGTGGCATAAAGCCAAACCCTAACTATATTTCTAACCTTTGATGGGTTACCAGCAACCTGGACAATGACATGTTGACAGGTTAACTGACATTTTGAATTTTTGAGGAAACCTGAACACTCCTTCTTGGTAGCCCAGGTCAGACAATAAAAGTACTTTTTTGGTTTTGACGTTGATAAAAATGAAGGATTTCATTTGAACCATTCGTATTCAGTAGTCATATTTTGGTGTACCGCTCATTATGGGTTCCAAAAGCTCTCCAGCAACTTTACTGGCCCAAGTCATGAAAGGCAAAATGGTTTGCATTTGGTATCAACAAAGGTCTGGTCTGTCACTACTGTTTCCAAAATTTGATCTTCCAAAGACGGCTATTACTTTTTGAGCTGCAGAGATTAAATTTGGCCATGCCATTTCTTATCATAGACCAAATATAGCATAGGTCACTTTGAAAAAAGTATATTAGTTTCAACAGTTTTGGTCAAAGTAGCAACTCTGTCTGCAACAAGACTGAGAACAACTGGAATTTGCATGTTTTTTGATTACAAATACGGTACCAGACCTACTATATTGCTAATTACATGTGTTCTAATGTGTGCAAAGCAGCAAGTGATATAGCAATTTTTAACCATGCCTTGTTCGATTGTTTGCTTTCTAGTTGTGTCTCTGTATTTAATACACTCAGGGTGTGTATTTGGTCACAAAAATAGAAGCAATGTATGAATACAAAAAACCTATATTTATATAGGAGCTAATAATTTATTATATATCACGTACTCAGGTGACCTAAGGACAAGCTATAGGAAATGAAGTCAACAGAGGGAATCAAATCAAAAAACAAACCTCTTGATTTGAATATTAGCAATAAAAGGCTGAACACAAAACAAGAATTCATGATCAGAAAGCAGCATTCAGCTAATCCAAAGTTGTTGTTTTTATTTACAACAATTAATATTTAGTAAGTTTTACCCTGAAGTTATTACAAAATAAGGTCTTGCCTCCTGTCTGTAATTTCATATTTATTATATTACATGTATTTTAAGTAAACACATTCAGGCTTTAGTAATTCAACATTTGTTTTCATTATGCACACCTCAGCCATGTTTTCCATCATCGCCAGGTGAGTAGAAGGTCAAACATATGACAGACAAAGGCCACCTCTGGGGGAATTGCAGCAATCGATAGCTTTCATTCTGCAAATAATGTAGTAACAATGTAGGCAAGCGCAGAGAAGAGCTGCAGAGGAGAGCTGACATTCCCCCGTTATCGTCTGCATGGAATGTAATTATCCAGCCCAGGGAAACAGCTCTTTCAGTGGGAGTGTTTCTCGGCAAAATATGCACAGCTTTGTTTTCACTGCCCATGATGGCAGTCCACTGTGCATAAAAATGCTGTAACTGTCAATAGTAGTACATGAGATGTTTATAAAAAAAGACAGTCCTGGCAGGCAAAATAAAGTTGCGTATTTGTCATGTGAGAGAATCTGTGACTTTACAATAAAGAAATAAGATGATAACCACAGGTGTTAACCTTTCTTCACATTTTGGTGCATAGCCAGACAACACTTTCGTGTTTGGGGAATTAATTTATGCCATAAGACATTCATGCAAATTATAACATATTTCAAATATAAAAATAAATTATTTTAATTATTTATTTTATTATTTATAATTGATATCGCTAAATTTACTTCAATATATTGTTTAGTTTGACAGATTCAAGTTTGTGTCTAACCAGCAATAATTCCTAGAAAATGCATTCATATCTTACTATATTAGTATAAATTATATCTATTAGTATAAATTTATATCAGATATTATGATGGAAAATTACCCATTTTTAGCATGTAAACCACACATTTTTTTTGTTGTTCTCATTGTGTTTAAGTATGAGTGTGCCAACACCACAAACAGGAAAAGCAATACTGTAGCATGTCCTAGTACTAATTTTAATATTATTGATTATAAAAATAACACGCTTTCAAAATGAGCCACGATAAATTAAGTCTACAAATTAGATTTATGATTTTACAAAAATTTCTAAGCCTGGTTGAAGTGCTTTTATTAGATGATGAATTCTAAGGTTAACCGTAATTCATTCGCTGCTGCCAGCTTATTTCTCTGTAAACTATATACACTTAATGCAATATAAGTGGGTAAACTCTGATGCTACAAAGTGGAATTTGAGATAAACAATAAGAAAATCAACTCTGAATCTTATATGTTCAGTTTTTAATTAATTTGCATCATTTCAAGACAAACAAGATATATTTACATAATCCTGCTCATCTTCTGAGCTACACACCCCAAAACAATCAAACTCTTGCTGCAATTACACTGTTTAATATAACTGATCATTGGAAAGAATGAATTATTACACATGTTGGGAATGTTGTGGAATGTTCCAGCATATGCGCACATATGCACATTCTGCCATAATGTATTGTCCTGTTTGTTCCATAACATTTAAAGTTTAGTTCATTTCCCTTCAAGTTAGAACTGTGAAACTGTGACACCATGAGTGTAATGGGTTTATGGTGTTTGCTGAAGGCATAGCTAGGTAGAGCTCTTGCTTCACATAATGTGCTGTGATGTTTACTCGACTCTCAAGAGTCGACTGATATCTGCATCCCACAGTAATTTTGTGCAAAGGTAATAAGTATTGATATCATTTAACTAAGAGAAATTGTATTATTTAAATTGAAACTATAATCGGCTTGTATTGCTTGATTAAAACATTGTACTGTGCTCTCAACCATTGTTTCAACTACATACCAACACACGTCAAAAACGACATGTCACAAAATAAATATAAAAATCCATTACTATGGTAAATATCAAGTTAAGTTAAAATTTTCTGTGAATAAAAATTATGTATCTAGGGATGGATTAAAAGTTATACATTATTAAAATTTACTGAATATTTTTGTGTATCAGATTCTTGATAACAAAATATGGGCAGCCATTGTGTTTTCCTCCTGTACTGAAAAGACTGGGTCAGCCAAGTATCCCCCTCGCAAAGAGTATAAAGATACCTTGTTGTGTTTGTGTGGGAAGATGCACAACTATAAAAAAAAAACAAACCATCACCACCACAATGGAAGCTTTGTTTCTGAGACAGGAAACATACAAAAGTAACAATAAAACAGACTAATCAGCATGGATGTTCTCAGAAACAATCAATTTTTGTCTGGTTTCATATTTTGGAGCTGTTGGAGCTGGACAGTGAGCAATTCATTAAATGTAATGAAAGCTCTAAGGTACACTTACTCAATAAACCCTTCCAAATTGACAGAATTTGCACACACACACACACACACACACACACACACACACACACACATATAAAACTATATATAGACCATGAATAAAGCCTGCCAAAGTATTTATTGTTCAATGCTGCTAAGATTAATAGCTTTAGGATTATTATTATTTTATTTATTTTAATTATTTTTAAACTATTTTAATAGCTTTTTTTTAAGTGCAATATTATGCCATGTTCTGCCCTTTTCTCTTAAAGGTTAAATGCTGTTGATTAGCACCATTTAACCAGACATACCAAGATCAAAATTAAACATGAAGGTAGATCAGGGAAGGTTTTAATGTGCAGCACTGCAAACTGTGAGGGTGAAATTCCATTTCTGATTTGATTGCTGTTTGCACTATATGGACTACGGTATGTCTATTTGCCACTGACAAAAATTCCTTATTAAGATGGGATACATTTTGATCAGATATGTAGACCAGAGAGAAATTCACAAATGATTTTGGGGGGGGGAATTATTTCATTAGTGTTTTAAAAAAAACAATCATTTGAATGTTGAGAATTAGAAAAAAAAGAGTGTTTGTCTGAGTCCATTTGCCTGAATTACTTTCCACTGAAGAAAGGAACAACCTGCATAATATGGAAAAATACTGGAAAAGAGACGTTGCTGGTGAATTTGTTGAAGTGTTACAATTCAAATTTCAGTCACCTGCATGCAGGTTGGACTCTGAATGTTAACATCTAAATGAGTATATCTGTCCATCATCCTACTTTTTCTGTTTGTCAGTTTTTTTCTGTAATCTTGAGTGATTAACTGATGACTGCATGAAGTGCTGAATGCAGTCCAATCATGAAGAAACCACACAATGTTTTTCAAAGGTAAGAACATGAACCACTGACAGGCGATCCAGCTTGCCAAAATATTGATGGAAGTGGATTCTGAGTGCATTTATCACCAGAGGAACTTGCAGTAGAAGACTGTTGCAGCTCCTCATATGTAAGCTCCCGAGTAAATATCTACAAGTAATTGCATGTGAAACAGGAAAGGAGCAGAACTGCTCTGACTGTACCTGAGTAAATAAACTGCATTTGATGAAAAGACACCAAGGACCAAATCTCACCAAGGACAGCATCAACCTTTTGTTGCAAGTTAAACTGTTAAATTGGTAGAATCCCTTTGGCCATGGCTTGTTGACAGATGTTTGTTTGTCAGCACAGACACATCATATCATGACTTATTGAAGAAGGTGATATTTCCTTTGTTGTGGTACCTGTCTGATTTGTCTGGAAAGAATAGCAATCCACCATTTTCACTCAGAGTACGAGATGTGCATTCAGACGAGTGACAAATGACTGGGATATTAAACTGGCTCTGTTTCGCTTCGGGAGGCATTTTGCTGCCACGGTTTGGGTCCACCTATCTCCATCCGTAGGGCACTGAATGGTTTTATGAGGATTAAAAATGATGTGAATCATATGCTATGGCCTTCACACATACCAGATCTCAGCCCAACTGAACACCTATGGGATGTGTTAACACCATAATCGACCATATGAGAGAATATCTTTTGAAAGAACAGTGCCTTTCTATTCAGCAGACTTCCAGAGAGTTGAAGAATCTATACTAACATGAATTAAAGCTCTTCTGGTTGCCCAGCATCGTAGAAAAACTGTTTTTTTTATTTAATCTGTCATTACTGTATCCCATCATATGTGACAGCTATTTAATACAGTTTTATATATGGTTTCTATTCCTTTTGAGAAAAATAACTCAAGCGAGAGCCTAAGCTAATGCTTGCACATCCTTTAGATCAGGGGTGCCCAATATGTCGATCGCGATCTACTGGTCGATCGCAAGAGGAGTGCAGGTAGATCGCATGGAACCCCCCAGTGAAGGTAGGGAAAAAATTAAGATCGCACGGCATTAAAAGAAGTGCCGCGCGATCCGTTTTCGTTTCGTTAACACCCTACGCACGCGCATTTAACCATGCTACCTTCGCTAGTAGCTCACAAGCTGCAAAAGTGTGAGCACCCCTGATTAGATATTAGAGATTTTAAATATCCCATGTTAGCAGTTATGTAAAACAGGTTCTCCGTTACAGTAACAATGAGCTGAACATTTGATGAATGTGAAATCAGAAACAGCATTTGCATTAATGCTCTTTAAGTAAGGCTATGGGCTCTATGAGAACACGATAATACCAGCAGTTGCCAGCTGTGGTTTGCATCCTAAAACAGAAACGGCTGCGAACACTTTCTGAATGGATCACAAGCAGGTTGTGAGTCAGCCGTGGGAGTCAGCTCTGTCAAATTTGAATTGCATTCATTTATGTGCTCTTACGAAAAGGGCCTGAAAGCCTGTGAACTTGTTAATAAAAACCTAAAATAAACAGCTTCATCTTGAAAAAAAAACCCTTTTCAGAAAGAGAAACACCATGGCACCATGTTCCCTCTTTTTGGCTTTGTTTTGTTTTTTTGTTTTTTAGAGGAAAACGAAAACAGAAATAAAGGAAGAATGGGCTCAGCCGTCCTTGTAAAAAGCTTTCATGAACGCAGGAACGTGATGATTTTTTTTTTTTACTTCTGTATATTTTAGAAATAACCATAAAAGATCTTCAGAAATGTTCAACTTTTCCAAAGAGGCGTTATGACTATTTCTAATGATTTGTACTGTCTTGCTCGTCACTGGATCAATATGTGTTTTCTTTTATATTTTTTATTTCAATGTATCGATTTTGATTTGTGAATTCTTGGAAAACAGAATGTGGGATTAAAGCGATTGAAATAATTGAGAGAAAAGGTTACCTGAATCTAAACAGACCGCTGGATGACAAATTCTTTGCTGATGGAATCCACACGTGATTATTCTAATTTGGAGGTAGGCAGCAATTTCATTCATTTTGTTCATTTGTAATGCATAAAATGTCATAAGAGTAGATTTCACATTTACTAAAACATAACATGGAGCCTGAATGGATAGGGTAAAGAGTTTGCTACTCACCCGCAACTCCTTAAAGAAGATGCAGCTCCGAGCCCACTCCACTATGGAGAAAAGAGTTTGGTCTGCCATGCGACACATGAGACTGAAGGTGCTGGGCTTGTCCAGTCGACCGCGGCCGTTTTGCTCCTGCTGCAGATGAGCCACAATCTTATTCTGGACCACCAGCTCATCTGGGTCGCAGCGCAGCAGCTCCAGAACCAGCGGCGGCAGGCTGGGTGGCTGCGGCGAGGCTGAGGGGTACATGTCTGGGTAGGGGTATCCTGTCAGAGTCTCAGGGGAGCTGGTGTAGTCAGGGCACTCGGCTTTAATTGCCCTGCCGGGAAAGGCTGTGTACTGATACTGGGTGGTGAGGGGCACGTGTGACTGCATGGCCATGCCCAAAGATGGGGGTCCGTAGAGGTTGGCCTCGTAGTCTGTGGGCGTGATGGAGCTTGGGGTGGAGGGCAGCAGGCTTTTAGAGATGGTGGGAAGGGTGTGTAGGGTGCCAGTGAAGCCGTAGTCTGCCTGCAGAGGAGAGGCTGGCGGAGGGGCCGTGCTCTCCAACTTGAAACCATTGGATCGTATCAAAGCCTTCTTCTGCTGCTTCAAGGCCCTGTCTCTCTTGTACATGGGGCCAAATTTATTCCTACCCCCACGCATGCGGTCTGCGCGCACCGCTGTCACACATGAGACAAAAGGAGAAAAATAGGTTTACATAGAGAAAAATGATCCATACTGCCGAAGTCCCTTACACGGTCCAAATCTGCTCAGTTTGATGAGCACTGAACTCTGAGAGAAAGTAATCCTCGAGTATTAGATCAAAGTAAATAACAGGCTTGTTGGTCATTTTTGCTTCCCTTTTTAGGGCTGAGAAGAATCCCCACAGAGTCTGTGCAGCTTTACTCCTTCTTCCCTGGGGAGTCTCCAGAGTTTTATCAGCAAGACA
>JAMQGT020006601.1:60000-110211 GCA_024447675.2 Pterophyllum scalare
CTGAATTTACTAAATCCCAAATCTTGCCTTTGACTTGCCCAGTTTATCAGTACCAGTACTCAAGATTCCTTTTTTTGTGTCAAATCATCACTTCACAGCTTTGAAGTATGCTTGGGGTCATTGTCCTATTGGTTATGAATCCACAACAAATCAATTTCAGTCCAGAAGGGATTCCATGATACACCCAGATGTTGCGGCAGACCTTCTTGTTCATGATACTGTTGATTTTCATTCATTTGCCCACGCCTTTTCTAGAAATGGAACCCCAAATCTAACCAGTAATTGAATCTCCACTGTGTTTCACTGTGGGTGCAAAGCATCTAGCATCAAAATGTTCTCCAACTTGTGGATGTGGACATAAACATGACAACGCTGACCAAAAAATTCAAACGTGGACTCGTCAGTCAAGAGTGCCTTCTTCCAGTCATCTAAAGTCTAGTGTTTGTGCTCTGAGGTGGTTCTGGATGTTTGCAGGCCTCAATAATGGCTTCTTAGCAGCTATTCTTCCTTCAAGCCTTGTTCGTTCAATTGTCTGCTTATGGTCATTCTAGAGACCTTCTCAAACTCAGATCTAGAAGCATTTATCTCTGCCTGAACATCAACAGTTGCCTTCCTTCTGTCTCTAGTACTGAAAATCTTGAGGTGCCTCACATCTGTTTCAGTCAGCTTTCATTTTCTGACTCTTCTATTTTGTAAGTACCAGTGTCAGCAATCCACTTCAAAGCTGACTTCAAACTTAACCACACTGTGAGAACACTTTATGTCTTGCCCTATTTGTCTCAAAGACCGTCCAGTATCATGAAGCGCTTTAATTCGGATTCTTTTCTTTTCAGTGAGTTCTTGACGTTTTACCATTTTGAACAGGAGCGAGGACTTTCAAACTGAATTCACATTTTTATACCCAAATTTGAGTTGAGTCGAGCACAACATTCAACCACTAAAACAAAATTTTCTATTCAGAATAACTGTAATTTGCCATCTTAATCCAAAATAATAATTTATTAATAATTATTCATTTATTAATAATTTTATTAATAATTTTTTCAGCTTTTTTTAAATAAAAAATTCATGAATAACAAAATTAATTATATTTTAGCATTAAAAATATCATTTTGATTAAAGAGCTTGCTCATACTGGTGAATTAACCATTACAGAAACTGAAGACAAACTTTGGTAATCACCAATACTTTAGGGCAGCTGTGGCATAAACCTTACATCGGGTGGTGGTCTAATAAATTTGTAAGTAGTATATGTAAGACTTATTCGTTATGATTGACAGTTGTCCTGACAAAGGGGCATCTGCTAGACTTCATTTCCAATAATTAGAGTCACTGAAATGGACTCTCTCTGCCGTGATTTTGCTTGTGGTGCCTTTTGAAGAACTTTTAATGGATTATCTGAGCGATATTATGTCACGCTGTGAGGTACAGATCATCCAAAGAGTGCTTCAGTTTTGGTGAGTAAAATTATAGTCTGTTCTAATCTGCTCCAGAATTCCTCTTTTTCTTCTAATGGACATCCAACTTGTGGGGCATACACATTATTCCAGCTTCAAACTAATAATCCTGACACTTTCTTCACCTCCACAACATTGCTCACACACTCTTCCTTCAAAATTACTCCTACACCATTTCTCTTCATATCTACACCATGGTAGAACAGCA
Source organism: Pterophyllum scalare (assembly GCA_024447675.2). Lineage (NCBI taxonomy): Eukaryota > Metazoa > Chordata > Actinopteri > Cichliformes > Cichlidae > Pterophyllum > Pterophyllum scalare. Next base: position 61,666 of record JAMQGT020006601.1, read on the forward strand.
TTGATCCACCTCCAATGCTCCTGGCCTTGTTTCAGGGCAGCAGTTTATGGATACAACTTGCTAGCCAGTGTCCTACTCACCATCATATCAGCCAGCTCTCTCTCTCTTTACCAGTCATAGTCCCAACATTTAAAGTCCCTACTCTTACCTCCACACTACAGTCTTTCCTTCTCACTGCCTCCTAGCATGCCTTCTCCCTCTTCTCTCCCTTTGCATGCTGTTCCAACTGATCCTGTATGGAAATCTCATTCTTGATTAGCCGCCTGTTTGATTTTGGCCAAGACTTTACAACCATGCCCATTTATCCGGGCTTGGGACTAATTTATTTCAAAATAATATACATGATTATATTCAATCAATCAATAATTATTAATTCAGTAATGTGTATATCACATTAATGTTACAACTGGGGACAATTTTAATTACTTATTGTCATGTACTGCTGTGTGGCAGGAAGGTTTTGGACCAAATATACAGGACTTCAGAGACAGTACTTAAAAACATCTTTAATGATAGAGGCTTTCAAACACAAATGGAAAATGCAACCAAAGCAGAGGCGGAGCTAGGAATAAGAAAACCAATAATCTAGAGCAACACACAGCGCATAAGGGTGGACACAACAAAGGTCAAGGGAGATTCAGACAATAAATACACACCAGCTAATGAGCAGAGAAGAAACAGGTGGGAGCACAGCTGGGACCAATCACTGAAGATGGACAAGGGAAGTAGAACTAAACACAAAATATGAGAGACAAAAGACCACAAAAATAAAACAGGAAATAACAAATACGATGATAGAGACTCAAACATCTGAACAGAGACAAAAGACAGACATATAGACAAAACTTGAGGAACAGAACAGGAACATGAAAAGGGAATTAATAAACTAATAATCATCCTAAACAATCACAAACAATAAAGAAGTAGAACATAATTTCTTCACAAATCTCAAAAGAAATCATGAACCCACAAAACTCAGATCCCTGGGTCCAAGACCCCATGTTGATGGGTAGCTTTAACTATAATAATGTGCCATACATTACTGCAAAAATAATAAGTAATACTTGAAAATAAATGACTTGAGTACAAAGTAAAATATCTGCATCCAAGATAGGTATAATGAAGCAGAAATAAAGATATGGAGAATACAGAGGAGAAAAGTTGATGTAACCATAACACTTATGATCCCACTCTATAAAATAGGCCTGACCTATTAAATGTCAACTCACTCGGGGGTGCATCCTGTGATTATTAAGACCTGACTGAAGAATGTATGCAATTATAAATATCAGCATTGATATGCTGACGTCAAATGCTGTGGGAGCTTATTTATCCAGTCTGATCATCCTTTTCAGGGTCACGGGGTGGGGGGGTTGACAGGTCGACAGCCGTTGGACTGTGGGAAACCCGGAGAAAACCTATGGAGAGACACGGGGAGAACATGCAAACTCCAAACTCCTCCAAGGTGCATTTGAAACTAGGAGTTTCTTGCTGTGAGGCAGAGCGCTAACCACCATGCCACTGTACTGCCATCCAGTTTGGCCTCCACTATAAAACCCTTGGTGCAGAACCAAATGTTACATTATGCTACATTTCGTTTGTGTCAGGTTTTTCAGTTATTTTTATTTCCTGTAACTTTTGTAGTAATTAAAATCAGCTGTAGAAGGACACCGGGTCAATCAGTTGAACTAAGGAAGTACAGTCTTTAAAACGACAGATGACAAATGAAGGTGGTGCAGTATCTTTGCCCTCAGCCCTAACTTCTATTTCCGCTAAAGGCGTAGGCGTAACTTATCTCTTCGTCCGAGTGATGAACATAGTTATGGGGTGTTACAGAAATGCCTATATACTGCAAAATTCCACAATATAGTGAAAACTCCGCAAAAAAGAATTAGTAATATTTAATATAAATCCGCAATACAGTGAAACCGCAATAAGTGAACCGCTATATAGCAAGGGACCACTGTATAGATAACACTGTTTTTCTTCCTTGTAACAATGCGTTTTGTCAATAAATTTTATAACACTGGAAAGCCTGTTTATTTCTCCTTAAATGGTGCCACATTTGTAAGGAAAATACATTTGTGGGTTGAGCAGCAGAGTTGAGTATGTGGGTTGCGCCCATGAAAAGCTTGCCAAATCTTCTCTGCCAATGCCAAACAGCTTATTCTGCTATTGACTCTTGTTTTGAGCTTTTGGTACCCCAGCCTTTATTGATCAAGTGCTTAGAGCTTGTTCCTGTGCTGCCACGATTAGCACATTGTGCTGTCTTTCATTCCAGCTTTGTCCAGCCATTGGTAGGATTTCTGCCCGTGGTACATGCCATGGAGGGGCCTGTCCTTCTACGATGGTTCCTGTCCATGTTCCTCTTCTTCCTCTGTTTTTTGTTGCCTGAGGTATTCACTAAACACATTATCAGTTTGTAGCCATCTTCCTGATGTGCTCATGGATCTTTGTTATTTCATCCTGGATAGTGGTTCTGACACTCACTAGTCCTTGGTCTCCTTCCTTTCACTTAGCATACAGTCTCAGGCAGCTGAATTTGGGGTGAATCCCTCCATGCATGTTAAGGAGCTTTCTTGTCTTGATGTCAGTGACTTCTAGCTCCTCCTTTGGCCAGCTTGTTATCTCAGCAGGGTATCTGATGACTGGCTGGGTGTTTGCCCGGTTTTTGTTCTGCCCATTCAGGACTTGCCTTACTCTTTGCAGGTATTTGGCGGTTGCAGCTTTCCTAGTGGCCTCTTCATGGTCCCCATTTGTCTGTGGGATTCCAAGGTACTTATAGCTATGCTCTGGGTCTGCAATGTTGCCTTCTGGTAGTGCAGTCCCCTCAGTTTCTGACTTCCTTCCCTCTCTTTGTTACCATCTGACTACACATGTGTGAATGACGGTCTGTCATCGTCATTGCTGTAGATTCTAGTGTTGTGGATCAGTTAATCCATGTCTCGGGCATTCCTGGCATACAGTTTGATGTTGTCCATGTAGAGCAGTGAACATCAACTGGTGACCTGCAGGCCACATTTCCATCCGGTCCCCCGAATATTATTGAAATCAAGACTAGCTTAGCGAGGAGGAAAACATATGAAGAGTTCAGATGCAAAACCCGCTAAATGCCACCTCCTGCAAAAATGGCATAATATTTACAGAATCCTTTCCACACATACTGTCATGGTCCTGGGCCGGTGGCTCAGTGTTTTGTGTTCGTTTTGTTCTGTTTTAGTTATATCTCTGATTATGTTTATTAGTTTCTTGTTTAGTTACTTCCTGTGATTTCCCTAAGTGTTCCTCCCCTGTGTTGTAGAAGTCTCTCGTGTCTGTCTTCCCTTTGTTGTCAGCCTGTGTGTTCAAGTAGGTGTCTGTTAGTCATTCCCTCTGTCGGGTTTTCGTGGGTTAGTCTGCGTGTGTGTCTTTGTTGGTCACTTCCTGTTTTATTTTGATGGTCTTGTGTTCCCTGTACTTTGTGTTTAGTTTTGCTTCCCCTGTGTTATTAGTTTCATTTGTTCCACCTGTTGTGCCCTGCTTTTTTCTTGCCCTAATTACCTGATGTGTATTTAAGCCCTCAGTTTTCTTCTGTTCATTGTTGTGTCATCGTCGGTGTTTCTCCCTCTCCTGCTGTGTGTTCCCAGTTTAGATTTTTCCTTTAGTTCTCCCAGGCTTGTTCGTGTTTTGCAGCCTTGGTTGAGACTTTATTATGTTATGAGTTTTTGTTTGTGATCTTGTGAGCCTGTTTAGCTCCAGTTTTTCGCATCCTGTATTTGAGTCCTACCCTATCCACCACACAGCCTACCAGGAAACATACTTTACACCAATCAAACCATGTCACATCATAACCTGTTAAACACCCATCCCTGACTAGTCTGAATTAACCGTGTGTTGTCAAAAGCCTCTACAACTCTAGAACCAATCAGAATGCAAGATTAGATCATGTGACAAGTATTTCCAGCACTGCCCTGCACTGAGGAGTCGGCTTTTGCTGGTGGCGATAAGATTGTGGAGCGGTGGAGTGAGTGTGCTGGGTGGCCAGGGACCCCTATCCGTGGGGTCCATTCTGGTCGTGTCGTACTGTCATGGAACGGCTGTGTGGCAGGCAGGAAGGAGGACACCAACGCAGGATACGCCAGACAGAGGTAAAATGTCAAACAGCTTTATTGGCTGGCAGAGCAAACACAAGGCAGGCCCGGACAGGATCAGAGGCACAGAATGCAGAACAAAAAACTCCAGAAAACTCACAGAGGCGCACACAGCATGGGAGACAATGACGCGACAACAGGTAGAGAAATCACATGACTTAAATACACAAGAGGGCTAATGAGGAAGGTGGAAACAGGTGGTAACACAGGTGACGCTAATAACACAGACAAGACAAGGGGAAGCAAAACTAGACATAATGCACAAGGACCAGAAACCTATCAAAATAAAACAGGAAGACAAAAGGGGGAACAAAGATGCAGACTTGACACCTGGAAACACAAAGAACTCAGAAGTAAACATAACCAAGCCCCACAATCAAAACCCAAAACTAACAAACAAGCAAACAGAACCCACGGGGTCCAGTGGACCCTGGACCATGACAGCTACAATATTAATTTATTTTCTTTCACGAGAGCAAGATAAACTTTATTGTCATTATGGGCACGGGCATACAACAAGATTGGAAACACTGCTGAACTTGGTGCATACAAACAATCATACTATTAAAGTCAAAGAGTTATGAAAAAGAGAACAAACAAAGACAGTAAACAATAAATAACCATAAATAAATAGGTAATAAGTAATAATCCTAATCCTGTCAACAGTGGCATAGGTAGGGAGTGGAGTAGATGGATATAATAGAGGGCACTACAGGTAGATATTGCACTAGAATCAGCAGTGTTCAGTGACTGCTGAAGGTTTATTTTGGGTGTTGAATAACTTGATGGCCCAGGTTACTCAACTCAAGCTGTTTTTCAGTCTGCTGGTCCTGCTTTTTATACTCCTCTACCTTCTTCCAGAAGGCAGCAGCCTTATGAGGTGGTGGCCGTGATGAGAATGGTCCTTGATGACCATCTTCATTCTGGAGAGGCATCGGAAGCTGGCAAAGTCCTCAAGAGGATAGATGGCAGCCAATTATTTTTTTTCTGCTGCCCTGACCACCCTTTCCAGCATGTGTTTTTCTGCTGTAGAGCAGCTGGCATACCAAACAGAGACTGAGTATGACAACACACTCTCTATGGTGGAGCAATAGAATGTCAACAACAACTTCTCCTACAGGTTTTTTCTCCTGAGAACTCTTAGGAAGTGGAGTCGCTGTTGAGCTTTGCTCACCAGCCCAGCTGTGTTGTGTGAACAGAAGAGATCCTCTGTGATGTGGGTCCCCAAGAATTTGTGGGCAGTTTGAGAGGAAATCTTTTGTCCAGGTGCAGGTGGCGAGGGGGAAGTCTAGAGTAACCATTTTATATGATCACCATGACATAAGGATGTCAGGGATGATCGTATTGAATGCAGAGCTATAGTCTATAAAGAGCATTCTGACTGAGGTTACTATGGAGGGCAGTGGATATGGCATCATCAGTGGATCTGGTTGCTCTGTATGCAAATTGATGAGATCAAAGTCAGGAGGAAGGCAGGCTGTGATATGCTGTGACACAAGCCTCTCAAAGCATTTTGCAATCACTGGTGTTAGTGCAATGGGCCTGTAGACACTCAGATTGCTGGTGTGTGAATTTTTTGGGATGAGATTATGGTGGCTGTCTTTAGGCAAGGTTGGACTGTGTCGTGTGTCAATGAAAGTTTGAAGATCTTAGTGAAGACTGCTGAGAGCTGGTCAGTACAGGCTTTGAGTACCTTTCCAGGTACTCCATCAGGCCTCACATTCACAATTTTGAACACCAGACTCACTTGATGTTCCTGAAGGCAGAGTGGGTGAGTGAAAACAGACTAGGTGGGCAGCGTGACTGAATGGGGCCCTGTTGTTTTGAACCAGGTGAAGAAATTTTTTGGCTCCTCTACCAGTGAGGGTGGCAGTCACAGGAGTGTTATCAGACAAATGTTGCTCCACTCTGTCTTTGTAAGTCTTTTTTGCAGCTTCCTCTCCTAAAGTTAGCTCTGGCTAAGCTATATAGGGCTTTGTCTCCTGACAAAGAGTTGCGGGCTCTCAGGAGTGATTGTACTTCACATCCATGGTTTCCGATTTGGATAAACACAGATGTGTTTATCAACAGTGACATTGTCCATGCTGAATTTGATGTATGACAGTACAGTGTCCTTGTGGTCCTGTAGTTCCTGGTTTTCTAGGACATTCCACTCTGTGGCAGTGAAACAGGAAAGTGACCCTTCTGGTCAGGTTTTGACCCTCATTTTGCCCTGTTTAATTCTTCTCCTGAGGGGAGTGTAGGCTGGGATGAGGACGAGCTAAAGGTGGTCAGTCAGTCCGACGTGTGGGAGGGAGACTGTCAGGTAAGCATGCCTCAGGCTGGAATAGACTTCTTCCAGTGTGTTACTTCCTCTGGACTGTCTTTAAGCATGCCTGATTAAAGACACCAGCAATTAAATGAACTCCATCAGAGTGGGTTTGTTGTAGTTCTCTGACAGTGACAAGCAAAAGCTGTGCTAACATTAGCATTCAGTGGTACGTACACTGCTGTAATGGTCACTACAGTTAGCTCCCTTGGCAGATAAAAGGGTCTGCAGACGACTGTCAGTATGTTGGGGGAGAAGTGGGTTTCTGTGGTCTTACTATTTGTGCACCGGTTGTTGTGAATGTACATACACAGTCCACCGCCTCTGCTCTTACCCGAGTCTTCATTTCTGTCATAACGGTGGGTGGTTCGGCCCGCTAGCTGCACTGTAGCATCTGGGATCAAATGATGTAGCCAGGTCTCCATGGTGATTAGCTTGCAGCAGTTTTTGAATGAGGGAGCTAGTTTCCAGCAGCAAATCTAGCTCTTCAGTCTTGTAGACGATGGATCGGGCATTTGTCAAAAAGATGCTGGGTAGCGGGGCTTTGAATGGTCGTTTCCTTAGCCTTGCTAGCACATCTGTTCTGCATCCCCGCTTTTGTCTGTGCTCCCTGCGTCGCAGACAAATGGTAAATGGACTAGTTCTTATATAGCGCTTCTCTACTCTAATTGAGCGCTCAAAGCGCTTATACAACATGTTTGCATTCACCCATTCACACCCCATTCATACAAGGACTTCCATATGAAACTACTGCTTTTAATGTCTAACATTCATACACATTCATACTCCAATGCTTGCGTCAGAGAGCAACTTGGGGTTCGGTATCTTACCCAAGCATACTTTGGCACACATCCCGGAACAGCCAGGAATCGAACCGCCAACTTTGTGTGTGTGTGTGTGTGTGTGTGTGTTTGTGTGTGATCCTCATGCTGATTTATAAGAATGCAATGAAGCTGAAGATGGCACCTGAGTTAAGTTCATGTTAACAAAATGCACAGATTGATGAGATTTTAAAGTCCTTTAAAGTCCTAGTGGTAACATAGCACAAGGAAACAGGTTATCTGAGTTTTCTACAAAGTAGACATAATAAACATACCATAACCACAGAAACTGTACAGATTTTAAACAGATTATGTACAGGTAGCATTTTATATGTTTAAAATGAATCTGTCCAATATATTTTTGTAGTGGTTTGTTTTCATTGCTGCTCGTGTTTTTTGATTGGCTGCTAGGCACACTGCAGCAGCATAGTATATTTGTGAATGTAGCTGGCCTTGAAGTGGCATCATGAATAGTCATGGGTGTTATATAAGTGTTATAGCTATATGTATCCTTAGAGTCCACATTTTATGTTTTCCCTTTCCTTGAAGAAAATGACAAGAAGTTTATTATGAACCAATAGCCTGGTAGTGTGTTTAGAATATTGGGATACATTTAAATATTTGGAAATATGAATTTAAGGTACATCATTAGTTGCTGCACTTTCCCCAGTTCATTACCTTTATGACTTGTTTTGGCCGTGTTTCATGTGATATGTCTGTTTGTAACTGCTCAATGCAAAAGTCATTAAGCTAAGCACAGCACATATCTGCCATTGAAGTGTTTGCTTAGGGTGACGGTTCTATCCATCAGTGTGCTTCACTTCTGACCTCCCAGAGTCACAGCAAGGTCCTCCCCTGGCCTATATCTGCAGCTCCAACTATTAGGGAGCATAGGCCACCAATCCAGGCAGGCTGGCAGGAGGAGGCCCCCACTCCCCTCTCTCTGTCACAGGAACCAAGAAATATGGTCTATCTCCTGTTTGTCTCTGGCACAATTTTGTTTTGCAAGTGTGCTGTGGCTACAGGTCAGCAAGCGGAGCATCAGACAACCCTGTCTCTGTCTCCCAGATATATTTGTACAACAAATAAGGGAGAAGAGCTAAGGTCTGTCTGGTGTTTTGACTTCATCCTTATATTTGTTCATTTTATTCACCCCCCACCCCACCCCACACACACACACACACAGCCATTTTGTGCTGGAGTGGCAGGATCATTGTGGATAAAAGAAGATAGCATTGCAATCACTCTGGGTGAAAGTGACAGGAGGATGTCTTTCTGTGTTTATGTGCAAAATTTAAAGATAATTTGCAAGATTTCAGATTGTCAGCTTGTTGATTCTCTTTTACAGAAGTTGGCTGCTGCTTAAAAAAAAAAGTTAATAATTAAAGTAAAATAATCGGAACTATGAAGAATGGGCCTCTTGTGCATTTCACTTAGAAGCACAGATTGCACAACAATATTAAAAGTTAAATGAGTTCAATTCCTAGAAAAATATCTCAACTGCCATGCTTTCAAGGCTACCTTCCACCCTATTTGTAGTTTTGCTCTCCCATCGTGTATTTGAAGAATTTAATGCAACTTTGTTGCCAGGTGCTAAAGAAAATCAGACTGCGAGTCTGACTTTGTAAACAGAGACTTTGTGGTTGCTTATGCCAATATCCTAGAAAGTTAGAATGCTAATATCCACTATGCTAATATAACAGATGCATTCTTAAAATGAGACAGGTTGGTTCTGGTCAATCTGTTGAAAGCTCTTAGAAAAATTCTAAGAAAAAAAAAAAACATAACCCTAAGTCAGATGGGTCGCCAATAACCAGAAGGATTTTTAAAGGTGAAAACAAAAATACCGGCACCCTGTTACTCATTTCCAATGATGTGGTACTGGTGCCAAATGTGGAAAGGCCACTGTTAGCTTTTTTGGCACCACAAAATAACTGGGCCCAAAGTTGGAAATACCAAATTCACAGATTATTCACAGATGCAGCCTCCAGATTTTGTCCACCATAACTTTTTCTCTAGGAAATTAAATATATTTTCAATTTGCAAACACTTGTTTCCAAGACTTGTTAGCATCTGGGCTGGTCCTCAAAATATTCCCATCTGCACCTCATTAACTCATTCTATCCTGTCTGTATTTACTTCAATAAGAAAAGATCTTTTTGACGAATCCGATTGGAAATCGACACTAGGACACAACAGAGTCTAGATGCTAGTGGGAGTGAAGATGAAGACAGAGGCCTGGATGCAGCTCTGAGTGACCAAGGTGTGATAGAGATTAGAGGAGGAAAGACAGAATGACAGAAGATATATAGGTACACAAGTGATATAAGTATGCAGGCTCTATGCTGATATAGGTAACCTTAACCCTAACCCTACCTTAATCTTATACTTTGGAGAAAGGCAAAATGGCTTACTTGTGGTTACTAGGGTATTTAGAAGTAGAAAGGAGGCAGAGCCTTCAGCTTTCAGGCCCCTCTTAAGCTCCCAGTTTGAATTCAGGAGACAGGCACCCCTCTATTTTTAAGATTAGGCTTAAAACTTTCCTGATTGATAAATCTTTTAGTTAGGACTGGTTCCGGTGACCCTGAACCCTCTCTTAGTTACGTTGCAAAAGGCCTAGGCTGCTGGAAGGCTTTCCATGATGCACTGAGTGTTTCTTCCTCACTTACCTCTTTTCACTCATTCTACACCACGTGTTATTATTAATCTCTGGCTCTTGTCCGCAGTGTCTGTCTCCCTCTCTTCACTGCCAACCAGTCACGGCAGATGGCTGCGCCTCCCTGAGCCTGGTTCTGTCTGAATTTTCGTCCTGTTAAAAGGGAGTTTTCCCTTCCCACTGTCGCCAAGTGCTTGCTCATAGGGGGTCCTCTATTAGGGTTATCTCTGTATATGTAGGGTCTTTACTTTGCAATATAAAGCACCTTGCAGCCACAGTTGTTGTGATTTGGTGCTATACAAATAAAACTGAATTGATTGGGTTATATTTATCTCACCAGCATCACTCTGTGTCACTGGGTGAGAGAGAGGTAAAATCAGATAAAAGCATTATATAAATTGGAGCACAATTAGCAAGTACTCAATGAAAAAGGTAAACTATTTATCAGAAATGTATTTGTTTTGTTTTGTTTATGCTGCTCTGTGTCAGCTGGACATGTAGCCAATTGTCTTCAAATAAGTATGTGTGTTAGTGGAGTTCTAAGTTGGAAACAAGAATAAGACTGTGTTTGTGTAAATATCAATACCATTTATTTTTTCTGACCAAGCCTTCCTGTATCACTGCTTGGTAATCAAGTAAGCTAAAGAGCTTGTAATCATTGTGTCAGGATAGCTTCAAGGTTTTTAGATTAGCATTATAAACACTACTTGAGCACCAAGAGTTGTGTTAGCTATGAAACCCCGAAGTGAAACTATTACTATGTGTCATGACTAGTGGCAGGGGAGATACTCAGGCACAGACTGAGGGAAAAGTTCAGGTGGACGCTCGGGTGCGAGTGGGGCCACGCTCCAAATTTAATCCACTCTGAGAACAAAAAAAACACTTCCTCTCCACACTCCTCTCAGCTTTGTCGGAGTTTCCTGCACAGAGGAGAACAGAAGACACAAACACAGAAGCAGACAAAAGTTACTGAAGTACCACCATACTGTAGTAGGTTCAACAACACGGCATCTACTGAAGGTCTCATCCTCATCTAAATAGGGCTTCCAAACTCAGCTGATAGCCAGCAAGTGAGTAACTATGAAGGCGGGCCTAACCTGTGGCCCGCCTTCATAGTGAAACACATAGTGAAACACAAGGTGAGTTAAACAAAAACACGCATGATAAAGAGAAGAGCGAGGGAGAGCTGGGAGAAGAAAAGAGAAAGAGAAAGAAAAAGGGTGGATCAGCCCATGAGGAACAGAGGGCCATGACACTATGAGCTTAAATAGCCCAACTGCTTAAGCCAATATCATCTTCATGAGAAATGTTATATTTTCCCATATATAACAGTCCCTAAACTCAAATGTCTGGCTTAATGAACTGATTAAACTTCATTATGCAGTTTTTATATTGTGAAGTTTCTTTAAAGGGCAGCCACAATAGTTGCTGCATGTGGCACACATAAAAATACCTGTTTTCTACATATTGCTATGTGATTCAGTATTTTATGTTGACATTGACACTCATCTCATCAGGATATGTCACTCACTTCTTCTGTTAACATCCATCCTTTTCAATAGAATTATCCTCCTCTTTGTATGATCCAAGTGGAAAAGCTTTTAACAGAAATATTATAATGCCAACATGTCTCTGAATTAATTTAAATTCTAATATTTCCTTGTTTCTGGCAATGTGCCTTTTTAGCACTGTATGGTTAAAACAAAACCCAACCCTAACCCTCGACCACTTACCAGTGACTTGGTGGATGCTGGGATCTTAACATGGTTATACTTCCTTTGTTCACATGTCTCATTGAGACACCATATCTGAGTTTGTTTGTTTTAATTACATGTACTTTTTTTTTGGTACAATTGTGTTTTTTTTCCCCCAAGTATATTGTTCCTGTTGCCAACTTCCACAGATAACAGAATACTGATAAATATGATTTCAGTCAGGACCACTATAGTCAAAAGAAAATTGTTACTGCCACCTGCAGTAATTTCTATTTGGCAACCCTCTTAAGCGACCTCCCTGCCCTTGCATGCACAGATCTGGAAATCCAGAGGCAGAGCAGAGCAGATTAGACACTGATGACAACAGATATGACATTAAGTCAGACAAAGCTTGAAAAGAATGAGCTCTGAAGGAGGTGGGTTGCCAAGCAGCCTGCAAATTGAAGTTAAATAACATAAATCCGAAGTACCAATTAGATGAGAAGAAATGAATCAGCTGACCCATCAGCTGATGTGACTTGGCATTGAGTTTGCCATTGGTTTAGACCACACTACCCTGAGCAAGCCCAAGCTTTCTCTGATCTCTAAAACTAAGCAGGATTAGTTAGTACTTGATATGAAAGACTGGCTGAGAATAAGAGGTTATGTAAGCTTGGGCAGCTGTTCACAGTGTAGAGTGAGACATCGATTAATCATGAGGTACCACCTTAAAGCCATGTGCCATGCTTAAAGTTTCCCACTTTCAAGCTGTGTTGATCCTTCAGATTTTGATTCTGTTTTATGTCATCTCCTGCATTGATGCATTGGTAATTATTGTTGTGAATAATTTACCATGAAAGCAGCAGAGCATTTATCATCCATGCAGCTGTTGCCAGATTCAGACTGGAAGAAATTATGGCTATCTTGGCCTATTTTTCTGATATTTGGGGTTAGTATCTACCCATCACTGAAATGGGAAATATTTACTGCACTTACTTTGATGTAAAAATTTGCCATCAAATTAAGTAGACAAATGTTTTTGTTTTGTTTTTTTCGCGCCAGCTGTCTCTCATCTGCTCTGTTTTATGTACATGGTAAAATAAAGCAGCAGTGGATGGGAGAAATGCTATTGTAAATGACTGTAAAGAGCAGAAGCAGTGTTTGATGTGTATAAGTTAAAATGATTTCTTTTACCTTTGTCCCTTATTGTCAATTTTATTAACAAGAAACAAAATTTACATATTCTGATAGCATAGGGGTAGCATTAGGGTCAGGGCCATCACTGAGGGTGACTTAGGTTAAGAAGCCATGGGCCACTGAGCAAAGAAACTCAGCCACAGCCAAAAGCTCTTCATTATTGACAAAAAATGGGTCTGTTACAGTTTTTCTTATTGTTTCTGAAACTTTATCATCTTATGAAATAGGGTGTAACATTTTGTGAAGCACTGACGATGAATAAAAAAGATACACGGCTTTGAATGGAACCTTTTGTGTTTTACCTGTTATAAATACTAGAGAATGGTTGTTACAGTTAGCAAATGTTGCAGTTTACCCCATAAACGTGTTTCTTTTGGCAAATTTCTTGTTTTTTTTTCATATACAGATAAATATTAAGTACCACAGCAGCAATTTGGATATTGTCTTGGGATAATGGAAAAGATAATCATGTTCCATATCAAATGTGTAACACATTATTAAAAATTAGTACATGCTAATAAAGTGAAAATTGGTTGAATATAAGTCTATTTGTACATTTAAAAACATGTATTTTTACATGACATGTAATTGATTAAAACATATTAAAATTTATGTTATTTATGCACATTATATGTTGCATGTAAGCCCTATGACCCTATCATCAGGGTGTGCTATGCAGCCTAAAATACAGCCCAGTCTTTTTTTTAATTACACTGGAAGGATAATAATTGAAAGTATAGATGCTTAAGCAGTGCTTTTCTTTGCTAATAGCCCATTACCACAAGAGGAAAAAGAAAACATTTTATCAGAGTTTAAGTCAGAGAGCCCAGGAGTGTCAACAACAGTGGTACAGTTTCTAATGTACCTTCAGAGTGTATAAACATTCCCTGTAGAGCACGCATTCTTTTCTTTTTCTTTTTTCATGCAATCCTTTTACAGTGAAAGTTTTAACTGTTCATTTGGTTTGTCAAAAGGTCATGAAAGGCCAAGTCTTTTCACCCTGCAAAGTCCATTGAGGGCACCCTGACATTTTTGGCCCCAGTGCCCGGGCCTAGTACACCTACTTAGGAATCATGTACACTTTGCTTTTGTCTACCCATGCTCCATTTACTAACCCAAAGTGCTTACTAGAAAAGCCTTTATGTTCAACTGTGTGGGTGAAAATATTATTCAACAAGCAGCCATCCATCCATTTTCTTCTGCTCATCAATTCAGGATCATACCATGATCAAACCATGCATACTTAGGCCTGATACTTTCCAAAATGAAGGGGCTAAGATCTGCTAACTCAGGGCTAACTCAGTTTCAGTGTCAATGTTCTTGTCTTCAGAATTTTGCTTGTAATAAAAGTGTATGTCCTTTCATTTTGGTTTTTCTGACTTAAAATTTGGACGATATTAGTCTTCCATTCAAATGACTTCGAATCACTGAGAATATTACCAAAGAATACTGATCTCATCATTAGAATTAGAGACAATTGATATCCTCATTGGAAGTCTGTATTTCTCTGGTGATACACAGTCACAGCCTTTTCATATAACTGCACTGGGTAATCTATAGCAGAGAGGAGAGCTGTCTGAACAGGTGAGAGCATCAGGGCTTCCTGTTCCACGATAAGAAAAGATGGATTGTGAGATTTTGTGCTAAACAGTCCACATTCAGTGTCCTCATATTTGTCCTTGACCAAGTCGGGGCACAACCACAACAAGCCACTTAGAAAAGGGAAATTAAATAGAATGACTACAATAGCATGGAAAGAAAGCAAACTTGGCAGGGTTTTTCCTCAGTGTCGTCCTACAAGGTCAAAACAAAACACCCTAATATATCTCTCTTGGTCCCCACAATATACCACAGTGTTTCTGTAAATTTACTCAAGATTGGCCTGCGCTAGTAATGCATTAAATAGTGAGTTTATTAAAGAGAAAAATAATCATCTCTATTAGCTTTTCTGACTGACTTATGCCCCCTGTTGGTTTATTTTAACCACTGCCTGCCTGACAGTGCCATTTTCATCGCTATATATTACAATATATTACAAAAGAATGATTTTAAGAAAGTATTAATTGAATTCTGTCAGTCTTAAAGAGACCCCAGTGTCACAAAGCGAACAATACAATCTAGAGTGAGACTGCACCCTGAAGCTGCAAAACTATGTCTACATTCCTACCAAATTCCTCCCATTCAGACACAAGAGTTTGAGTACAGTCCAACTCAGATTTGACATTTTTATTCCATTACTTTTGTGCAGGTTTGATGCCTTAGATAACAGAGATTTTGATGTAACAGAGCATTTTGAAGTTGATTTTAAAACAAATGAGGTACTCTTCAGCTGTCTCAGAAAGGCTAGAGGTTAAAATAATTAGTCCTTGCAATAATACTAATCTTGACTGAGTCATTACTGGTGAATGCTTGTCTCTAGGCAAATAATGTTGTACTTGTATTCAGATATTTGATCGTATGGGTTTTCAAAAACTGCTTGTTAAAATAAGACGGTTAGCTATGGTAAAATGATAAAGGTTCATGTCTAGAGTACCCATCGATATTACCAATTCCCTGTTTCCTCCCTTGAGATGCTCTGCCAGGCCTTTACTGTAGCTGCTTTTGCTTTGCTGCTTGTTTTTGGGTCTTTCTATCCCTCAGTAACTAAAAAGCTGTGCTGTCAGACTGAAATCAGGTGAATGACTTGGCCATTGAAAAAGGCCCCAGGCAAAGAATGCCTGGAGAAACTTTTGGGTTACTTTCACAGTATGCAATCTTTTTGTTAAACCCTTTGAATTAAAACTTAAAATCTGCATTTCAGTCACATCTTGATTGCTTGATTTAAAATGTAATTTCATCATTGTGATTGGTAAGCTATATATTTTTTTTTTTTGTTAACCATCCACATCAAGAACTATCTACTATTTACCGTCAGCCTGGAATAAGTACAGTCAGATTCACATCATTTCATGACATTTTCTATCAAGGCCAAGGAAAAGCGATTAAGAAAATACATAGGAGGGAATTCTTTTGACTATTCAACCACATCTCTAGACAGAGAGAGACAAAAGGATGCTGACAACTCAGAAGGAAAAACACAAGGAAGCACTCGGGAGGCTTCCCGAGTCACAGCTGTGTAACAACCATAGTGATATTTAATGTCATGCATACTTCAGTCAACAGGAGTTGGTCACACTGATAGGCAGGTGTTCTACTATGATTGTTACTACACGCATTGTTTGCTCTTCCTGACAAACGTGGCCATCTGCAGGAGATGGGCCTCTACAAAGCACTTTCTGTGGTTTGCTTTCGACCTCTGTTGCCAATTTTCTTTCTTTCAAATAAAAACAAATGCTTCTAACTTGGGATGATCTTAATGTTGTGTGTTTAGCTATATTGGCCAGTTGTTAACATTTGCCAACTAAAGACAATTTTTTTTAAACTTAATGAATGCATAATTTGTTTAATTGGCTCAGCAATTTAAAAACTTGAAAAACTCATTAAAACATAGTAGCATAGTGACTTGTTATGGCGAATCCACTAAGGAATGACTAAAACAAAAGGAAGTGGGGGTTCTGGAAAACAACTACTCATCCAATATTATGAGAAAAATTAAGCCTTAATTTAAGCAATACATAAAGAAAACTGGCAGCACGGTGGCGTGGTGGTTAGCACTGCTGCCTCAGTTAGAATGACATCTAGAAGGTCTGGGTTCGATTCTAACACACCTTGGCCCGGGCCTCTTGCCGTGTGGAGTTTGCATGTTCTCCCCGTGTCTGTGGGGGTTTCCTCCCACAGTCCAAAGACACGCAGTTACTGGAGTTAGGTTAATTACTCTAAATTGCCCATAGGTGTGAATGGTTGTCTGTCTCTCTGTGTTGGCCCTGTGACAGGGTGGTGACCTGTACAGGGTGTACCCTGCCTCTCGCCCCATGACAGCTGGGATAGGCTCCAGCCCCCTCGTGACCCTGACCAGGATAAGAGGAAGAAAAGGGATGGATAAAGAAAACTGCCAGATGTCCAGCTGAAGGAATTTTGCACTAAACAGCAGTCAAAACTTTCAGCAGATTTAGCAGTTCTGCCCAACTCCTACAAACAGGTCTCTCTGTTTAAGCTTCTGGGGCAAAGAGTGGGCTTAGTTTTCTACAGAAATATATATTTTCTATGCTGAATCATCGATTGAATTATCTACCGTAAATTCCGGACTATAAGCCGCTACTGTTTTCCCACACTTTGAACACTGCGGCCTATACTAAGGTGCGGCTAATGCATGTTTTTTTATGCCCCCAAAAACATTTTGCTCGTACCAGTAGACCAATCAAATTGATGAGTAGCTTTTAAGCTAAAGGCGATCAATCTGGCAGTTGAAGAAGGAAATCGAGCTGCTGCATGTAATCTTGGCATAAATGAATCCATGGTGAGACGGTGGAGACGCCAGCATGAAGAACTGAGTCAATGCAAAAAGACGATGAAAGCTTTCAGAGGTAACCATAGCAGATGGCCCGAACTTGAAAACCTTCTTGAAGACTGGGTTAATACACAGAGAGCAAGTGGCTGCAGTGTTTCCACCGTGCAGATCAGACTGAATGCTAAAGCAATTGCCACCGAAATGAAAATCGAAGATTTTAGAGGTGGGCCATTGTGGTGTTTTAGATTTATGCGACGAAAAGGCCTGTCCATCAGGGCACGCATGACTTTGTGTCAACAGCTCCCTCCCAACTACGAGGAAAAACTTGCTAACCTTCGCACGTTCACTCAAACAAAGATAGCGGAGAATTCCATCGGGCCAGATGATATCATAAATATGGATGAAGTACCTTTGACGTTTGACCTGCCTCTCACTCGGACTGTTAATAAAAAAGGTGACTCGTCCATCACACTGAAAACAAGTGGCCACGAGAGAATGCATTTCACCTGTGTGCTGAGCTGCACAGCATCCGGACTGTCCACTGATGGTGATTTTTAAGCAGCTGACAATGCCAAAGGAACACTGCGCCTTGAGTGGGAGGATTGGATGAAGAGCATGCGAAGAGCATCTTTCACTCAAGTCTGCCAGTGGATCCTAAATGCGTGGGGCCATGTCAAAACTTCCACCATCACCAATGGGTTTCGAAAGGCTGGACTTCTGCGTGATGAAAGAGGACCGGATGCTCTCAAGTGAGAGCGACAACGAAGAGGCTGAAGTGAGTGACGAGATCCTGAGGCTGTTCAATTCGAACACTGAAGAAGAGGACTTTGATGGTTTCAGTGCGCAGGAAGAAGATGATGAAGGCGATCAATGACTTTGACCTTATATATACAGGGGTTGGACAATGAAACTGAAACACCTGGTTTTAGACCACAATCATTTATTAGTATGGTGTAGGGCCTCCTTTTGCGGCCAATACAGCGTCAGTTCGTCTTGGGAATGACATATACAAGTCCTGCACAGTGGTCAGAGGGATTTTAAGCCATTCTTCTTGCAGGATAGTGGCCAGGTCACGACGTGATGCTGGTGGAGGAAAACGTTTCCTGACTCGCTCCTCCAAAACACCCCAAAGTGGCTCAATAATATTTAGATCTGGTGACTGTGCAGGCCATTGCTGGTGCAATGTGCAATTAATGAAGATTGGCCACCAGGCTGGTCCAATTTAGCCATGAAACCTCCCACACTAAAATGACAGGGGTTTCAGTTTCATTGTCCAACCCGTGTATATATATATATATATATATATATATATATATATATATATATATTTATATATATACAGTGCCTTGCGAAAGTATTTGGCCCACTCTGAACTTTTCAACCTTTTGCCACATTTCAGGCTTCAAACATAAAGATAAAAAACTATAATTTTTTGTAAAGAATCAACAACAAGTGGGACACATATCATGAAGTATATGTATATATATATATATATATATATATATATATATATATATATATATATATATATATATATATATATATATATATATATATATGAGGTATTAGAATGTTGCTCATGCACTGTTCAGTAAAAAAATACGTTTGGCCTGCTTCTCACTCGGACTGTTAATAACAACAACAAAGAGACTGAAGTGAGTGACGAGATCCCAGAGGAGATATTGTAATGTTGTTCGTGCACTGTTCAGTAAAAAAACATAAGCAACGTAATTGGTGTTACTGATACGTATGTATATTTAAAGGTAGCCGTGTTACAGGCACTGTTTGAAAAAAAGCATTTGAAATATGTATTTGTTTATGGTACCATATGGATTAAATTAAAAATTAAAAAATCCTCACGTGTAATATCTTTCTGTGTAAATATCTCATATTACAACGTGGGACACCTGCGGCTTACAATCCGGTGCGGCCTGTACAAGTACAAAATTGATTTTCTTTCTAAAATTAGCGCATGTGGCTTTTAATCAGGTGCACTCTGTAGTCCGGAATTTACGGTAATTGGGACTTTATGAAAACCAGTCCAGAAAAGTCCAATAACAGAGTCACGTGTAATGTGAGATCATGGAGTCACTAATAGTTTCCAGAACATATAAAGGTGGCATCATAGAGAACATACCAATTGTGATGAAGAGGAAGACAATCAAGAATAAGATTATAAAATATCAGCACAACTGAATTAAACTGGCGTGTGTGTTACTGAATTATCCTCCACTAAATTGGTAGATTCAGGGAATCTCTGCAGAAACACAATGTTAACCATACCTTTTAATTTTAAACTGAGTTTACTTAACAAATACTGATCCAATGTTAGGATTGTTTTTTAAATAAAATATCAGATCGTAAAATTTAATGTTAGAGGTTGTGATTGACAGGTGTGCAGACACAAACAGCTTTGGCCAGTTGCTGTCTGCTAGGCCTCACCTCTGCTAACTGACTATGTTGGTACCATGGGGGAAACATTTTAAATAGAATTAGCTGACAAATAATATGACTTGCCGTGTCATACAGACTTATACTATTTTATATTTTATTAGTCTGTTGCTTGGCAATAATTAGCAGATATGTGTGTCTGTGAATTGGACCTGTAAAGTTAATGAATGCGGGCGTGTTTGACCCGAGATCAGAAGTTGCTAGCAATCAACCTGCTTGTCTATTATGATCATTTCTGGCTCTAAAATAAGCAACACTGTAGCAGCCAAAAAGTCAACTTTGAGGTTTCAAAATGTAGAGCTCAGAAATTAATGGATGACATCATGGTGGCTATGTCCATCTTTTATGTGCAGTCTGTAATCAAACTGGGTGTATGAGTTGTTATAATAAAGTCACACAGTTACAAATAAATGTAATACTGGTATCTTTATATATAACTTACAGACAAGTTATAGATAAATATAAGAAAAAAATACGTTTTAAAACTCATCACTCTTATTATAAATTTAGAGAGATTATTAAAAAATGACAGTACAAAAAATATCTTGCGAGTTTTTAGGTTTTGTTATTCTGTGGACCATTAGCTGTCTATTTTACATTGCAGCTCAGCTGACTTTGTACTGGCACCAAATGGAGAGGGGGTTGGAAAATGTTAGTGGAAATGAAGCCATAACAGTGAAGGTTAAAACAAGTACAGTGGGTATGGAAAGTATTCAGACCCCTTTAAATTTTTCACTCTTTGTTTCATTGCAGCCATTTGCTAAAATCAAAAAAGTTCATTTTATTTCTCATTAATGTACACTCAGCACCCCATCTGGACAGAAAAAAACAAAAATGTAGAAATTTTTGCAAATTTATTAAAAAGAAAAACTGAAATATCACATGGTCATAAGTATTCAGACCCTTGGCTCAGTATTGAGTAGAAGCACCCTTTTGAGCTAGTACAGCCAGGAGTCTTCTTGGGAATGATGCAACAAGTTTTCCACACCTGGATTTGTGGATCCTCTGCCATTCTTCCTTGCAGATCCTCTCCAGTTCCGTCAGGTTGGATGGTGAACGTTGGTGGACAGCCATTTTCAGGTCTCTCCAGAGATGCTCAATTGGGTTTAGGTCAGGGCTCTGGCTGGGCCAGTCAAGAATGGTCACAGAGTTGTTCTGAAGCCACTCCTTTGTTATTTTAGCTGTGGGCTTATAATGTATTCTTAGGGTCATTGTCTTGTTGGAAGGTGAACCTTCGGCCCAGTCTGAGGTCCTGAGCACTCTGGAAGAGGTTTTCTTCCAGGATATCTCTGTACTTGGCCGCATTCATCGTTCCTTCAATTGCAACCAGTCGTCCTGTCCCTGCAGCTGAAAAACACCCCATAGCATGATGCTGCCACCACCATGTTTCACTGTTGGGATTGTATTGGGCAGGTGATGAGCAGTGCCTGGTTTTCTCCACACATACCGCTTAGAATTAACGCCAAAAAGTTCAGTCTTCATCTCATCAGACCAGAGAATCTTATTTCTCATAGTCTGGGAGTCCTTCGTGTGTTTTTTGGCAAACTCTATGCAGGCTTTCATATGTCTTGCACTGAGCAGAGGCTTCCGTCGGGCCGCTCTGCCATAAAGCCCCGACTGGTGGAGGGCTGCAGTGATAGTTGACTTTGTGGAACTTTCTCCCATCTCCCTACTGCATCTGTGGAGCTCAGCCACAGTGATCTTTGGGTTCTTCTTTACCTCTCTCACCAAGGCCCTTCTCACATGATTGCTCAGTTTGGCTGGAGGGTCAGGTCTAGGAAGAGTTCTGGTCCCAAACTTCTTCCATTTAAGGATTATGGAGACCACTGTGCTCTTAGGAACCTTGAGTGCTGCAGAAATTCTTTTGTAACCTTGGCCAGATCTGTGCCTTGCCACAATTCAGTCTCTGAGCTCCTTGGGCAGTTCCTTCCACCTCATGATTCTCATTTGCTCTGACAGCACTGTGAGCTGTGAGCTCTTATATAGACAGGTGTGTGCCTTTCCTAATCAAGTCCAATCAGTTTAATTAAGCACAGCTGGACTCCAATGAAGGAGTAGAACCATCTCAAGGAGGATCAGAAGAAATGGACAGCATGGGAGTTAAATATGAGTGTCACAGCAAAGGGTCTGAATACTAATGACCATGTGATATTTCAGTTTTTCTTTTTTAATACATTTGAAAAAATTTCAACATTTCTGTTTTTTTCCGTACCCACTGTATATCTACAAAGACTAGGATGTGCTTGCTCTTATTGCCATACATGTTCTTTATTGCTTTAATAATTGCTTTAGTAATTTTAATTATATATATATATATATAGATAGATAGATAGATAGATAATTACTAAAGCAATTATTAAAGCAATAAAGAACTGCAGCTCCTAACTGAGGTAAGCTTATGGACGGGTAACATTAGCAGTCTACACTATGCTTAAATACTTTGCATTTAAAATTATATATACTGATGTAACTGTATGTTTGACTTGTGCTGTGTGAATGTTAAAAATTAATGCATTTAATGCTTTTCACCACTAACTACCAAAAATCACAGCTCTGTTTATGCATGTCAATTTGTGGCTAAGCACTTCTTCACCATCAAGTATTTTCAACATCCACTGGCGCAATCTTCAGTTCATATGGCCTATTAGGGCTTCCATGTTATAAAAAGTGAATCACTGTTTTAAATTTATTGATTTTGTTCATTGTTTTCAAAAACTACATAAGTCAATGAGGTCTGAATTATGCCTCTAAGAATTTTTAACTTAAAAACAGCACTTTTGTTGAAAGGTAATGTTTTCAACTATGAGCATCTCATTCTGACTACCACATGAAAAACAGCCCAATAACAAATCTTAGTGTTGTATGTGGCACATTCAGCAAAGGTGGAAAAGACTGAGGTTTCTGTGTATGCATGTGTGTGTTTGGGGGGAGGATAGTAAATCACCACTTCTTGCCCTTGACAAGGTTCCTGATTTTGAAAAGGCCCTATTCTTGACAGTGCTTCTCTGTGAACTTGGCTTTTGTGTTCAGTTAACAATAGGAAAACCCTGTTAGTTCAGGCTGAACTCAACTGCAACCTTGATTGCGCTTAAATATACCTCCTGTATAGCAATCCATCACAGCTGGCATAAACTGAGGAATGAACCACTCCCATGAATTCCCATGTGAAACAGTCATAAATACTGTGCTTTCAATAGCACAAACTAATGAGGAAATTAATGTAAAACATGATTATGGAGAATGTTGGTACAAAAGCATACAAGGGCTAACCTTAATTAACCTGGCTATGGTTCATCTAGTGTGTCTAACAGCCAAAGCCCTGGAAGCTATTTCTTTGACTTTATGGAGAATCCAGCCATCTATTTCTTAACCGCTTTCTTAACCGAGTTAACAGAGGGACTGGAGTCTATTGGGCAAAAGGTGGAGTACACCCAGGATAAGTTGTCAGTCCATCGCTAGGCTTTGTCGAATGTGGTCATACGTTACACAGTCACTTGTACAACCCCTAGCAAAAATTATGGAATCACCAGTCTCTGAGGATGTTCCTTCAGTTGTTTAATTTTGTAGAAAAAAAGCAGATCACAGACATGACAAAAAACTAAAGGCATTTCAAATGGCAACTTTCTGGCTTTAAGAAACACTAAAAGAAATCAAGAAAAATAATTGTGGTAGCCAGTAACAGTTAGATTTGTAGAACAAGCACAAGGAATAAATTATGGAATCACTCAATTCTGAAGAAAAAATTATAGAATCACCCTGCAAATTCTCATTACAAACACTAACACCTGCATCAGATTAAATCTGCTCGTTAGTATGCAGGTAAAAAGGAGTGATCACACCTTGGAGAGCTGTTGCAACAAGTGGACTGACATGAATCATGGCTCCAACAACAGAGATGTCAATTGAAACAAAGGAGAGGATCATCAAACTCCTTAAAGAGGGTAAATCATCACGCAGTGTTGCACAAGATGTTGGTTGTTCACAGTCAGCTGTGTCTAAAACCTGGACCAAGTACAAACAACATGGGAAGGTGGTTAAAGGCAAGCATACTGGCAGACCAAGGAAGACATCAAAGCGTCAAGACAGAAAACTTAAAGCAATATGCCCTGAAAACAGAAAATGTACAACAAAACAAATGAGGAACAAATGGGAGGAAACTGGAGTCAACGTCTGTGACTGAACTGAAAGAAACCGCCTAAAGGAAATGGGATTTACATACAGAAAAGCTAAAAGAAAGCCATCACTAACACCTAAACAGACAAGAACAAGGTTACAATGGGCTAAGGAAAGGCAATCGTGGACTGTGGATGACTGGATGAAAGTCATATTCAGTGATGAATCCCGAATCTGCATTGGGCAAGGTGATGATGCTGGGACTTTTGTTTGGTGCCGTTCCAATGAGATTTATGCAGACGACTGTCTGAAGAAAACATGTAAATTTCCACAGTCACTCTTGATACGGGGCTGCATGTCAGGTAAAGGCACTGGGGAGATGGCTGTCATTACAACTTCAATAAATGCACAGTTTTACATTGACATTTTGGACACTTTTCTTATCCCAACTATCGAAAGGATGTTTGGGGATGATGAAATCATTTTTCAAGATGATAATGCATTTTGCCATAGAGCAAAAACTGTGAAAACATTCCTTGAAGAAAGACGCAAACAGTCCGGATCTCAATCCAATTGAAAATCTGTGGTGGAAGTTAAAGAAAATGGTCCATGACAAGGCTCCAACCTGCAAAGCCGATCTGGCAACAGCAATCAGAGGAAGCTGGAGCCAGATTGATGAAGAGTACTGTTTGTCACTCATTAAGTCAATGCCTCAGAGACTGCAAGCAGTTATAAAAGCCAGAGGTGGTGCAACAAAGTACTAGTGATGTGTTGAAGTGTTATTTTGTTTGTTTGTTTTTCATGATTCTATAATTTTTTCCTCAGAATTGAGTGATTCCATAATTTATTCCTTGTGCTTGTTCTACAAATCTGTTACTGGCTACCAAAATTATTTTTCTTGATTTCTTTTAGTGTTTCTTAAAGCCAAAAGTTGCCATTTGAAATGCCTTTAGTTTTTTGTCATGTCTGTGATCTGCTTTTTTTCTACAAAATTAAATAACTGAAGGAACATCCTCAGAGACCGGTGATTCCATAATTTTTTGCCAGGGGTTGTATTATTCATTATCAGGAATGCTAATGACATTGCAATTACTCATAGACCTAAGTGTTCACTACCATTTAGAATGCCACAGTTTTTTTCTTATCAATATACAATATTTATCAATATACCAGAGAGTTTTTTCCCCTTGTTGCTGATTAGATGGTGGCCAGCCTAACGATAGACCTGTGATCTATAAGGCTAGTTCTGTCATAATAACAGGTATGTAAGAAATTACTTTCTTTAATACAATGGCATTCCGTCAGGGCAACCAAGGCAAGACGTGTTTGTCTAGTCAAATTTAAACATAGACACCAATTAAAATGTACCAAGGTTAAAACAATCTTCTTCCATCTCAGACAGACAGACAGACAGACAGACAGAACATCTCAAGGAGGATCAGAAGAAATGGACAGCATGGGAGTTAAATCTGTCTGTTTTCGAAAAAAGAAAAAAAAAGACCAAAATCAATCATATGGAGAATCTCAAACTAATACAGTTCACAATTAGTCTGCCTGAACAATTCAAAAGTGTGACAAAAACTTGCTCTTGTGCTTCACGGAAGTTTCACGCTGTAGAAACCAGCAGTACTCACCCATCATGTTTGCATTATAGCGCCCCTGGTACCTGGTCTCAATTTCAGAGATATCTTGATGGAACCTTTCTCCATGCTCATTGCTCACATCATCCAAATTGGGTGGAAAGAAGTCAAAATGAGAGTGAAGGAAGTGAATCTTAAGTGACATTCTGCAACCCATGCGTTTGAATGATGAGCATGTCGTCGACAAGTTCTTCATAGTTTGTAGTTTTGTGGTTGCCAAAGAAATTCTGTACCACCTGAACAAATGATTCCCATGCTCTTAGCTCAAGGGGTCTGAGCTTAGATGGAAAGTTTTTGTCTCTAATAGGCTCACGGACTTGGGGTCCATCAAAGATCCCAGCTTTAAGCTTGGCATCACTGTGGACTGCCCCAGAAACACTACTCCATCACTTGATGTAGCACCAAAACTTTGCTTTTATCTATTGACAGATCAAAGCAGTCACTATAAGAAATTTCTGGTATGTTGATCCTCAATATTGGCAATTAAACTTTAGTTGATTGAATTTTAATGACCATATTTGGATTCAGCACCCCAAAATCACCCTAAATTCTGTTCAGTTTCAAAATTAGAAAATCTTAGCACACTCTACATTTGCATGAGAAGCGCCAGTACAGCAATACATTAGCTAAATATTGGCATGTGCATAACTCAAGAACCTGACATGCTAGAGAAATTCTGATTATAGATTTGGAATCAGCATACCTGAAATGCCTTATATCAGGTATTTTTCTCCAGGTAGCAAAATCATTGTTGACCAGTGTAATCACTATTTAGCTACCTGTTATAAGCAGTGGGTGGTGGTGGAGTAAATCACAAGACTGTGAACCACAGGGAGAACACAGAGAAACATACAATGATTCACACTCAAATTCACACCTGTGGAAGAATCACCAATTAATCAATTAACATAAGCTTTAGAGAAAGATTGTGCTTTGGGTCAGAATACAGTGAGTTAGTAGTGAGACCAGTCACAAAACATGCATCACAGGATCTGCACACAACCTACCATTTATGAGCAATGGTTATTATAATGTGTTAACAACTTTAACTCCATAAAGACCCCTATGTGTACTTTCTAAAGGCTTAGAAATTCAGCTGCTCACTGCAGATTATTGTAAACATTAACTAAAATGTAAAAGAAATAGTGCACCAGCTAGAGACAATTTCCAGTCATGAAATAGCAGCATTGGGTGCTCTGGTGACTGTTCATGACAGAGTGATAGTGCTGTGTCATTGGTAGTGAAGGAGCATGCAGTGTGATTCGTTTTAAGTAGTTTTGGACAACAATGGAGCTTATGGTAAATTTGATGTAAGAGGGATCCATTGAGTAAGCTGAACTGCAGAACATCTAAGCCTTTCAGCACCTGTCTATAAGAATGTTTACAGGCTGTGAAAATTTGCTGGTATCTCCCAGTGCAAATATTGCCATAAACCATTCCAAGCACCTTCCAAAAGCCCTTCAAATAATCCTTGACTCCCTCTCCCCTTTAACCCACTCCCTTTTTTGGAGCGTGATCTCTTTTTTGTTCTTGGATATATAGATATTTTTGGATATATTTCATAATAACTGAAAATGGGAGATAATGCAAAATCCTTTTGGTTTCTTTAAAATCTGTCCTTCTCACAAGATTATTGCCATTTTTATCACTATTGATGGCAAGCATAATTTTTTTTGTATTGCAATATGAGAACAGTGCTGAGAAATTATAATCTGGACACCAGATGTTCAAGTGTAGATTTTTCCAGAATTACATTCATTTTCAAGGCCATCACAGGGTGGTTGGTAATTAGCCACCATAAAAGAGGCTTCTGCAAAACCACGGACATCAACTCAAGAACAAGCAAAACACTGAAGAGAGAAAGGCAGTTCTGAATGCACTTACTTACAAAACAGAGTGGCAAAATGTGAACTCAATTAAAATCAATTGAGTTGCTTTCGTTGTTAGTTCCAATGCCACTCAGGGGTATGTGATGGTCCAGATGCCCCTGAGTAATTATGCTGTCAGTGAGTACATTCAAAGGCACACATACTATTTCTATGAATACCTGCAAATCTTTAATAGCACAATAACTATGTATTCCTTTCATACAGGGGAGACTCATGTGTTACTGAGGTGATCAGTATGTGCACAGTATTCCCATCTACATTTCTGTTTTGTTGACTGATATTGTTTCACAGATTTCTTTTTAATAATCTGTCATAATTAGCAGTGTTAGCACTCTTCCACCTGCTTCCTACACTCACTACAGATTGCAATTTGTCTGCAAACATCACAGTCCACGGAGACCTCTGCCTGACCTCATCTGTCAACCTGTCCATCAGCATCACAAACAAGACAGGTTTCAGAGCCAATTCCTGATGTAATCCCGCTACCACCTTAAACCAATCTGTCACTCCTACCACACACTTCACCACTGTCGCGCTGTTCTCAGAGATTTCCTGCACCACCCTCACATACTTCTCTGCCACTCCTGACCTCCTCATCCAGTACCACAGTTCCTCTCTTGGGACCCTACCATATGCTTTCTCTAGATCTAAAGGGAGTAAGTCTGACCTTCTCTATACTTCTCACACGCTCAGATCAAACATTGGATCTGCAGTGCTCTTTCTCAGCATGAAGCCACACTGCTGCTCACCTCTCTTCTTAACCTAGCTTCAACAACAATATCTTGATGAAATTTCATTTCCCATATCTTCATGGTATGGCTCATCAGCTTTATCCCTCTTTCTACAGCTCTGCACGTCAAATTTGTTTTTCAAAATTGTATGGTCTTTACCTTACACTATAAAGCACCTTAAGGTCACTGTTGTTGTGATTTGGTGCTATATAAATCAAACTGAACTGAACTGAATTGAAAATTGGTATAATACACTTCTTCTCTGTTCCTCAGGCATCCTGTCACTCTTCAGGATTGTGTTAAATAATCTGATCAAAAAAATTAACTGACCTTTCTCCCAGACATCTCCATACCTCCACAGGTATGTTACCTAGACCAACTGCCTTTCCACTCATCATCGTCTTCATAGCTGCTTTCACTTCTTCCTTAGTAATCCGGTGCACTTCCTGATTCACTAATTTTCCTCCGTCTCTCCACCTCTCTTATTTTCTTCATTCATGAGCTCCTTGGAATATTTCTTCCATTTTCTCAACATGCTCTCCTCACTTATTAGTGCATTTCCATTTCTGTCCTTAATCACACTAACCTGGTGCCCATCCTTAGCAACTCAATCTCCCAATCGATACAAGTTCTTTTCTCCTTCCCTAGTGTTGAGCCTTATATATACCTCACTATAATCCTTTGCCTTTTCCATATGCCAGTCTCCTGTTACTTCCTTCTAAAATATATTTACCTTCCCTTCCTCCATCATATCAGCCAGCTCTCTCCCTTTACCAGTCATAGTCACTAGTCCACACTCCTAACTTTCCTTCTCTCTCACTGACTCCTGACACACTTTCTCCCTTCTTTAGTCTTCAGCCAACAGTAGCAGTTTCCACTGGCACCCTGTTGGCCAACAGCACCAGAGGCAGTCATTGTTAACTTGACTAATCTGGTATAGAAATCTCCCACTTGATGTTCAGTAGGTTTCATTTGGCAACACTTTTGCACCGGATGCCCTTCAAGACGCAACTCTTCCCATTTATCTGGGCTTTGGACAAGCACAAGGAGTACACTGGCTTGTACTCATTGTCATTGTGCACACAAGGCACACAACGAAAAGATCGTTTCAGATCTCTCATCCAGAGGTGAGCATCTGTGGTCATGCAGCCAGAGTCCAGCGCTACCGTTAGGCAATGTGGTTTATATATATATATATATATATATATATATATATATATATATATATATATATATATATATATATATATGCTGTGGTAGGATAGTTCCAACAAAGTCCAATGCACTGTCATGAAGAATCCATTAAGGAAACCACATCATGAGCTATTTTTTTCCACTTACATCATACATGATTCCGTTTTTTTCTTTAAAAATCAGATATGACATACAGTAAGATAATGTACACATTCTCCATTTTCTTTCTGATTACAACCAAGCTATATAGAACTTTCTTGGAAATGTCCTTGTATTTTACAGCATACTTGATTGAGGAGGAAAAGATAGCACCTGGAATGCAACATGTGACAATGAAAAGGGAAAATACAAGCGAAAAGAATTATGACATGCATCACGTGACACAAATCTTCACAACTTCACTGAAAGATGAAGAATCTCTAAAACTTTAACCAGATGTCACCCAGATAGTCTTCACTCTGACTCTGTGTGCATCTTTTCACTGAATACCAGCAATTTAGGATTATTTATGAACAGCCTCAACAAGTCATGACACAATCATTATTATTCAGGTTCAAACTTGAATAATGAGAGTTGGTCAGTGGTTGTATGTTTATTAGGGTATTTTGTTGGCAAGAGAGAAATCAGTTTTCCTTGAAATGTAAATGAGAAAGCATTTAGCTTTATAAAGATGTATGACAACAGAATCAGGTAACTCGAGAACAATGTCCTAGGATGTTCAAATTCACACCATAGATGCATCTTGTTCAAGCTACACCCATTAAATGTTAAACACTTTTTTACTATTGCAAGAGCTACATGCTAACCATCAACCCCTTGAGGTTTGAAGTAGTAACTCTTCTTACAGGACTTTTGCCATAAAAAAATTAACAGAAAAACTCTAATGCCAAAATACATTGATATAAAGAAGTTAATTTTTCCTTTACCCTTCATATCATTTGAACACAGTTCTATCCCTATTATCAGCCTGTGAAAGAGCCAGAATCCTTCTTTAGGGTTTTGTTCCAAATATACACACATAGAAATCATCAGTGAAAAAGCATGAAAAAGTAAGCATTTATTTGTCTGGCTTTAACAAAGATGGATCATTAAAAGTGAATGAAAGCCAAAAGAGAGACGGCCATAGATTAGATTCAGGAGCACAGAGAAAAATGTGAGGGAACAAGGTTATTCCTTCTTTCTGGAAGTCTGTCAGCTCACGAGGGGTAAGGAATGGTGGGCTGTTGTCCTGTTATCAGCCTCAGGTCACAGCATGTCAGGGTCAAGGGGAACAAGATGAGAGGGAGAGAGTAGGGAGGAGGGCCAGCGGAGGAGCCACACCAGGTGAAGCCACGCTTCAGGAGCGTGGTGGAGTACGCGTGCCAGAAGAAGCTAAAAGAGGTCGAATTTAGGTAAAGCTGCACAGCCAGTTCTAACCTTGACACGCGTTTCAACTGACGTAAATAAAGTCAAACAAAACCAAACGGATGTAGAGAATAGGAGATTGTGAAAGGAAGTTTTGAGCATCTTTAATACAACATTTTATTTAATTAAATAAACATTGATTCTTTTATTCTTATTTTGATCTTTTTCCCTTAGTCACTTCTTTACCTTTCATATAAACATATAACTACACCTGAATCTAAATAGCAACTCACAATCAAATCGTGGCCTTAGACTGAAACACCTCAACAATACGGCATGCAGCAAACATTCTGATTGCATGCCTGAACTACCTGCTAAACTACTTTAGATGGATCCGATTTAGAATTTTATTTTATTTTTTCAAAATGCAAAATTAACCAGTTAGTACCTACCAGGTCTTGATGGAATTTTACCCATTTGGCACACCTAAAAGGAAAAAATAACTACTGTAAGGTCCAAATTGAAAATGCATGTTTGAAAAGTAAAATCCTCTAGGTTCTGAAAATGTTTATCTTAGCAAGTGGTGAAAACACAACTGTACCTGTATTCCACAGAGAAACTGCATTAGGGATTTTATGGAATTAATTTAGGAGAGTAACTCTCATGTTCTCAAACATGGAAACAAAATCAGAAGAGATTAACCAGTAATGGAATAGCACTCTACATCTCCCTTGCTGAATTCAAGTCAGTTCAATTTTATCTATGTAGCACCAAATCACAACAAACAGTTGTCTCAAGGCACTTTATATTGTAAAGTAAAGACATACAATAATCACAGAGAAAATCCAACGGTCAAAACGACCCACTATGAGCAAGCACTTGGTGACAGTGGGAAGGAAAAACTCCCTTTTAACAGGACAAAACCTCCAGCTGAACCAGGCTCAGGGAGGGGCAGTGGCTGGGGGTGAGGGTGAGGGTGAGGGGAGGGAGACAGGGCAAAAGACATGCTGTGGAAGAGAGGCAGAGATTAATAATAATTAATGATTCAATACAGAGTGGCGTATAAACAAAGTAAATAATGTGAATGAAAAGAAACAGTGCATTATGGGAACCCCCCAGCAGCCTAGGCCTATAGCAGCATAACTAAGATATGGTTCAGGGTCACCTGATCCAGCCCTAACTATAAGCTTGATCATAAAGGAAAGTTTTAAGCCTAATCTTAAAAATAGAGAGGGTGTCTGTCTCCCGAATCCAAGCTGGGAGCTGGTTCCACAGAAGAGGGGCCTGAAAGCTGAAGGCTCTGTAGAATTGGCATTACATGCAAAACAATAAAAGGCACATGAAACAAAACATGGCCTTACCTAGTCAACTGTACACAATAAACACAGTGATGCAAACATAGGCATCTTATTACAACCATACTTACAGACTATGCTGCTATAGTAATTCCCAATAAAGGATGATTATAGATGCTTTGTCTACCTGAATCCACAATGTGCTTTCTATCAAAGTGTCAGGGGGAAAAAATGGCTGCCTACAAAATACAGAGGGTAAGTAATTAATACACAAAAGAGAATAAGCATGACCTAGTGGCCACAGAATGAACCTCGCTTTCATCAGGACAGAACAGACATGTTGGTGGCTTGGAGGAAGTTAACTCCAAAAGATCAATTGGAGAGAAGGAGTCTAAATAAATATCAGCAGTTCTGAAAGTAGCTGTACACAAAGATATGTCTGTGAGATTGTTATGAATAATTTTGTCTCTAATGGTTAAAAAATGTATTTGTGAAGAAATTCATGAAGTCATTACTAGTTAAGGTTACAGGAATACTTGGCTCAACGGAGCTCTAATTCTTTGTCCGCCTGGCCACGGTGCTGAAAAGAAACCTGGGGTTGTTCTTATTTTCTTCAATCAGTGATGAATAGTAAGATGTCCTAGCTTTACGGAGGGCTTTTCTATAGCGCAACAAACTCTTTTCCTTTTCAGAAGGCTATACAAGCTCTGAAGGTTATGTAAGCTTATCCATAAGTCAACCAGATTACTGATGACTTAAAAAATTACTTCTTAAGTGATATACTTAAAGCTAGGCAACCTCATGATCAGTTCCCTGCATAACAAAATGTGGTTCAAGAACTGAAAATACCAGGAAGGGAATTCAGAAAAATTGTACACATTGTTTTTGAAATTTAGCATTGTCAAAGGTGGACCATAGACATAAGGTTTTCAAAACCAGCGCATACAAGTTTAGGTGACCCCCCTGGTGGCCACTCAGTATTGGCCTTAGGTACTCAAGTTTACTTTCCACAGTCTCGTTTCCTGAATGTGTTTTATATGTGTTCCCTGATGTGTCATATCTCCCTGATAACCTCATGTGTACAGAATGTTTGAGTCTTCCTCTGTTCTTTGGCACGTCCTCCCCTCTTGCTATGTGCTCCGTGTGTTCCAAGTTTCCTTAATGATAGAAACACGGTGTCAAACCAGATACTTACTCTGGATGACATTACTTTGGCCTCCAGTAACACTGTGAGAAATCTTGGAGTCATTTTGACCAGGATATGTCCTTCAATGCACATATTAAACAAATATGTAGGACGGCTTTTTTACATTTGCACAATTTTTCTAAAATTAGAAACATCCTTTCTCAGACTGATGCTGAAAAGCTAATTCATGCATTTATTACTTCTAGGCTGGACTATTGTAATTCATTATTATCAGGCTGTCCTAAAAGCTCCCTGAAAAGCCTGCAGCTGATCCAAAATGCTGCAGCTAGAGTACTGACAGGGACTAGAAAGAGAGAGCATATTTCTCCCATATTGGCTTCTCTTCATTGGCTCCCTGTTAAATCCAGAATAGAATTTAAAATCCTTCTCCTAACATACAAGGTCTTGAATAATCAGGCCCCATCTTATCTCAAAGACCTTATAGTTCCATCACCCAAATAAAGCACTTCACTCTCAGACTGCTGGCTTACTTGTGGTTCCTAGGATACTTAAGAGTAGAATGGGAGGCAGAGCCTTCAGCTTTCAGGCCCCTCTTCTGTGGCACCAGCTCCCAGCTTGGATTCGGGAGACAGACACCCTCTCTATTTTTAAGATTAGGCTTAAAACTTTCCTTTTTGATCAAGCTTATAGTTAGGGCTGGATCAGACAACCCTGAACCATCCCTTAGTTATGCTGCTATAGGCCTAGGCTGCTGAGGGGGTTCCCATAATGCACTGTTTCTTCTCATTCACCTTATTTACTTGTTTATACTTCACTCTGTATTTAATCATTAATTATTATTAATCTCTGCCTCTCTTCCACAGCATGTCTTTTGTCCTGTCTCTCTCCCCTCAGCCCCAACCGGTCACAGCATATGACTGCCCCTCCCTGAGCCTGGTTCTGCCGGAGGTTTCTTCCTGTTAAAAGGGAGTTTTTCCTTCCCACTGTCGCCAAATGCTTGCTCAAAGGGGGTCGTTTTGACTGTTGTGTTTTCTCTGTATTATTGTAGGGTCTTTACCAACAATACAAAGTGCCTTGAGGTGACTGTTTGTTGTGATTTGGCGATATATTAATAAAAATGAATTAAAATTGAATTGAATTGAATAACTGAAAGTCCTTTATTACTGCAAATAAAACATAGTCACTGCAAGTCTCATTTTAACCATACATTCATTCAGTGCTTTCTTCTACTCAGCACTTTATCTGCCTCACATCTGTGGACAATGTAAAGAAAAGAGCCTGGACCAAAATGCAGGCACCATCCAAAGGACAGATTTGGAGCATCCTTCAAGAAGCCTGGAGAACTATTCCTGACTTCTTAAAAAATATAAAGAAATGAGGGGCTCAAGACTTTTGCTCAGCATTGTATATATGGGCTATAGTTTTGTTAATGGCCTTTCATTTAATACAGCAGTACTTTTGGTAGAACCTTTGGTGTCCCATTTTAGAACTGCATTTGAGATTTTTATGTTTATTGTACCACCATTTGTAAAATTAAATATCTGGCCTTGTGAAGCCCTTCACCCTAATAGGGATACATGATTGAAATGAATTGAATCCAATTTTATTTATATAGCACCAAATCAAAACAAAAAGTCACAACAAAATGTGCTTTGAAAGAGCTATTTAGCACTTCTGAAAGCAGCACAGCATGTCAAACGTAGTTAGTAGCATAATTTAGTTCATTTAGGAGCTACAGTTATCAAAGGATAATAGCACTTTCTTATCTAAAAGCCATCAATGTCTGAAGTTATTAAACCTAAAACCTAAACCTAAAAATCTCAGCAAAATGGTGTTTATCACTGACACTAAATATTTAAAATATGCATTAGAGGGCTAAAATATCTTTAAGATGCATTTAAAGTTTTCAGCAAAATATTTAGCTTTAGCTGTCACTGAGCAGTTTTGGAGGGACTATTTATATTATCGTATTAAAGTAGTGATATCGCACCAAAATATTCCACTATGTGGAAACAGTCCTCCATTTAAAACCCTGCAGGTGTGTGAAAATTAAGGTACATCTGTATGGGCTTCATTTTTCAGACCACGTGGCAATCCTTTATACTCAGCCTATTCTTTAAAGCTCAATAGATCACATGACCTTGAGTGCACACACAGTCAATTTTCAGACATAGTATTTTGGGCCCACTGCATTATTAATTCCATTCCATTCAAGTGACTTATTTACAGCGCTCAAAAAAAATTAAAAGAACACTTTTTAATTAGAGTATAGCATCAAGCCAATTAATCTTCTGGGATAGTTATCTGGTCAGTTAAGTATCAGAGGGGGTTGTTAATTGGTTTCAGCTGCTTTGGTGTTAATGAAATTAGCAAAAGGTGCACTAGAGGGGCAACAATGAGACAACCCCAAAACAGGAATGGTTTTACAGGTGGAGGCCACTGACATTTTTTCCCTCTTCATAGCTTCTGACTGTTTTTTCACTAGTTTGATTTGGCTAGGTTCAGTGTCACTACTGGTAGCATGAGGAGATACCTGAACCATTCAGAGGTTGCACAGTTAGTCCAACTCCTCCAGGATGGCACATCAATACATAATATTGCCAGAAGGTTTGCTCTGTCTCCCAGCACAGTCTCAAGAGCATTCCAGGACATGAGCAGTTACTCTAGGAGAGCTGGACAGGGCTGTAAAAGGTCTTTATCCCATCAGCAGGACTGGTAACTGCTCTTTTCTGCAGGCTTAGCACTGCCAGAGCTCTACAAAATGACCTCCAGAAGGCCACTGTTGTGAATGTCTCTGACCAAACAGACTTCATGAGGGTGGCCTGAGGGCCCAACGTCCTTTAGTAGGACTGCTCAGCACTGTGGAGCCCAACTAGTATTTGCCATAGAATACCAGAATTGGCAGGTCCACCACTGGCACCCTGATGATGAGAGCAGGTTCACCCTAAGCACATGTGACAGACATAAAAGCTGTGGAGAACATTATGCTGTCTGTAACATCCTTCTGCATTACTGGTTTGGTGGTGGGTCAGTGATGATCTGAAGAAGCATACCCATGGACGGATACACAGACCTCTATAGGCTAGGCAATGGCACCCCATTGTCAGAACCTACACTGGTGTAGGTTCTGACAATGGTGCATGGCAATGCCCACCCTCATGTGGTGAGAGTATGCAGACAGTTCCTGGTGGATGAAGGAATTTATACTACTGAGTGACCCCCATGCTTGTGTGATCTAAATGCAATAGAACACCTCTGGAACATCATGTTTCAGTCCATCCGATGCTATCAGGTTGTACCTCAGACTGTTCAGGAGCTCAGTGATGCCCTGATCCAGACACAGGAGGAGATCCTCCAGGACACCATCCGTCGTCTCATTAGGAACCTGCCTCGAGGTTGTCAGGCATGCATACAAGCATGCCAGGGCCATGCAAACTGCTGAGTGCCATTTTGAGCTTCTGCAATGAAATTTCTGTAAAATGGACTATCCTGCTGCATAATTTTTTTACTTTGATTTTCAGGGTGTCTTTAGGTTGATAATTTTCATGTCCATCAAACAATCTGGTATCCTTTCATTCCTAACAAATTACCCACTCCATATTAGTATAGATATCCAGCATTAAGGTTTTTTCCCATTGTGATCTTTTGTGCTTTCAAAGTGTTCCTTTATTTTTTTTAGGAGTGTGTGTACCAAATCAAACAGGGCTCTTTGTGAAGCAAGGTCATGACTTCACAATATACAATATTTCACAATATTACAGAGAGAAATAAAACAATCTTCTGTTTTAACAGGAAGAAACCATCTGCCTTGACCAGTTGGGGTTACACAACAATAATAGAGCTAGATAATGACAAAAAAATGTTGCATGTGATGGATAACTTATCGTGACGTAAGCTCTTGCCTGCAAGTTGATTTCCACAATGTACCAAAATTATCTGAACCCACCGAAAATTGATCTGAGCACAGGGTGTGTGGTTGGAAACAGGAGGAGGGGGAACCTGAATTACTTCTGATGAGGCAAACCATACAAAGTGTATGCGTCATTTTCAAGCTGCAATCGTCTATTTCTACCTCTCTGGATGTCATGCAAGCTGTGAGTCAGTGAAAATAGTTGTGCACTTTATACCTTCTTGTTTCTGAAAATTTGCTTATTCAGCATGAGGTTGGATGGGTTATCTTTGCCCCATCTACATGCTGGCCATGCTAAATAGCTACATGCAAAATCTTATCTTGATTTTTGGAGGTTCAGATATAAATAAGGATCCTGATAAGCAATCCTTTATTTGGTTTCACACACGATCAATCACAACTTTAAAACCTCCTTCCTTGTGTTCAAGGTAGCTGTGGCTCAGGAAGTGGAGTGGACACATGATGCTGAGGCACTTAAGCTCTTTATCTTGGTTCTTATGTCATTCCTGAGCATGTTCTTTAAAGGTTCAGGATCTCCATAGTGGAGGGCTATGGCCACTGTCTCCAACAATGTGTATGTGGGTGGAACAAGTCAAAGTATCATACATAAATGCCAGGACCCAATTGGCAGCTGAGGTTTCCCTGCAGAACATTGTAACAGGATGATTAGTGTTAACTCACTGACAGTGTTAATGCTTTGGCTGGTTTTGGGCTTTTTATTCTAAGAATATTGAATTGTGAAGATTAAATGACATAAAAGTATCCTTGAGAATTAGAGATCATAAGTTCTGAAGCAGTGGTCCAACTGTACAACTGAGGTTAAGACCAGGAATCTTATCACTGTGTAAAACACCCATGTGTTTCATCAAAGAGAGAGGATGTTGGACTTTAGTACAGATAACACAATCTCAGTGACTGGCATTTGTGAAGGGCAGCATATGATGCTGTGTGCCAAGGTGAGACCAGAAACACCAACACATGAGGCAAATAAACATGTTGCACACTGATAGTAACATGTTGGTTTTCCTGTGAGATGGTTATCTCTTGCAGATAGTGAGGCTCGGGTCCTGCGCGCTTACATAATCGTGCCTGAAATCCATCCTGTCCCACCCCCACCACCCTAGCCCTCCAGTCGTCAGTGGTGCTGTTGTGCCCAGGGGAATCAGCAGCCTTGACCAGCTGTGATCTGATTAGAGGCTAGTTGGGGTGGTGGGTGGGTGGGGGTAGGAGGGTTAGGACAGCCTGTTAAAAGCCACTCCATCAGCCTTGAGGAGATAAAATGATGTCTCCCGGACCTCCAGCCTGCTCCGTACTCATGATGCAATCAGCAGCCCCACTTAGAACCATCACTCACTGACAAGATAACCTGTGTGTATGAGTGTGTGCACTTATCAGTTTGATATCTGATACCGCCCCGATTTGGGAGCAACATATTAAATATATTTTTAGGACAGGCTTTTTGGGTGACTGTGGCTCAGGTGGTAGAGCAGGTCATCCACCTGTGACTCCTCCAGTCTGCGTACTGAAGTATCCTTGGGCAAGATACCGAACCCCAAGTTGCCCCCATGTATCTGTGTGAGTGTGTGTGAATTAGAAAGTGCTTAAGCGGAGATAAAAGTTCTGCTTGAATTTGTGTGTAATCAGGTGAATAAGATGTGTAGAAAAGAGCCAATGACTTGTAGAAAGAGTATACAGGTACTATAAGAACTACAAGTACTAGTTCATAAGGGGCCTGGGTGTTTGGGTTTGTAAAATGTAGTGTATTTGAGTAGGCCATAGGACTATAATGTAGCAACCCTTTTCCCAGGTACAAGCATCCTCTGCATTGGATCAGTTTCTCTTATTTTTTTTATTTTAGTGTGGACATTAAGCTGAGGATCAGGACTTAACAATAGCAAGTAATCCAAACCACACAGCACCATATTAATATCTAACCTTGTGTTGAGGATGGGCTCATTTCTGATATTCTCTTTGCTGACCCTAAACAGGAGTTTGGGGTTTTCTCTGGAGTACCCAGAGAAAATCTGTGCAGGCACAGAGAGAACATAACACACACTGAGGGGTCCCAGGAGCTGCTAAATTCAAACCACAAGTTCAGTTCACACTCAGTGGAACCCAGCAGACACAGTGTCACCCTTGAAGTCTGGGAATCACAATGAATGTGCTTCATTCTTCTTAGTGTGTGTGTTTCTATGAAAGATTCCCATGCACCTCGTTTATATAAATGCTACATAAATAGTTAGTAGCAACCAAGCTGTAGATTGTATGGATAAAACTAGAAATAATCCATTCAATTCAATTCAGTTCACTTCAATTCATATAGCTTCAATTCACAATAACAGTCACCTCAGGGCACTTTATATTGCCAATGTTAGGCAGAGATATATGATTAAAAAATACTTTGTTTGGGAAATTCTTTAAATAGACAACATTAATAAATATTCAACACTTAGACTGAAATATACTAAATTACATCAGATGTGGCACTTTATATAGTGGCACTGAGCTCAGAGGATGATGCATTTAATTACAAGGTCATTCGTTGCTCTAAATGAAAACTACATCATAAACTGTAGTCAAACCATATCTGGCTACATGGTTGCATCTCTTGTATAGGTTACATAAGGCATAGCCAAGTCATGACCCAATAAATTTACTATCAACCTAAAATATATGACCAATATGGTTTGCCATCAGTTTGCAGTACATCTTTCTTCTGATGAGCAACAAATGGCTCAATATTTCACTATTTTAAAGGTGAAGTCTAATACAGTATAATACTGTTAGTTATTATTAGTTATAGTATATTTTGTATCTGCACTGTATGAAGTATTTAATTACCACCATTTAAGGTGTTTTGGGGGGAATGTCTGTGTTCTTTGTCTAATACCCGGCATAAACTGCTCAGGAAATATAACAAAGGCCCCAAGCCATTCTTTCAAACACCAAACTTCCCAAATGCGACTGAGAAATGCGGGAACAAGCCTGGTCCACGGAGGCCCCCAGAGGATAATATTCAAGCTACTGCAGAGGAATACAGCTTATTTTTTAACCTCATTACATCCACCAGGTCACTGGTGACCCATTGAATGTTAGGGTTAGGTTAACATCCAGAGCATTTTTTCAATTTTCACCCATTTAGAACACCCAGAATTTTACTGAAAAACTGTAATGGCAAAGTGTATGAGACTTCATTCATCTTGTAGTTTCTGAAAATTTGCCTGTTTACTATGTGGCCAAAACAAAACCCAACCCTAACCCCAGATGGGTTGTCTGTGAACCAGTGAATATTAAGAGATGAAAGAAAACAGCTGCAGAAGCCTTTGTAGCAATATCTTTGTTTTTGTTTTTTTTTTTGCTTTTTACCTTTAAAGCAGTATTTTATGAAACAACAGCAGGCAAATCATTTTTATCTACACATTATATTTGAATAGTGGTTAAAAAAAAAGGTTATTTTCACCTGTGTTGCCATGACTTATAGTAAATGAGTGGACCTGGCATGTTTAAAGCGGACAACTCCCTTCCAGGCTGAAACACACTTTGTGTTTATTCTAATGACACTATCTCGCTGTGAATAGCACGTTGGAGTACACCAAGCAGGAGGTCATGGACAAACACAT
This sequence comes from Pterophyllum scalare, assembly GCA_024447675.2. Taxonomy (NCBI): domain Eukaryota; kingdom Metazoa; phylum Chordata; class Actinopteri; order Cichliformes; family Cichlidae; genus Pterophyllum; species Pterophyllum scalare. The sequence goes on from JAMQGT020006601.1 coordinate 102,193, forward strand.
CCAAATTCCGGTCCCCTCAGCTTTTAGTGCCAGACCTTCTGCCTATCAGTGAATAGAACATCATCTCATTAGTTTCCATCATCGCATGCGTAGAAAAGCCAAGAGTTGGACAGCAAGAAACTGGAAGACAGCCCACGTGCACTTGCATAATGTTCACATTTATTTTATTTCAAGTCCTAACACATTCTAAACATGCTTTAAACACATAATGGATCACATTCTTCACAGGTAGTTAACGTAATAAGAACAGACAAAAGACCTCTGATGAGAAAAGCAATGGTGTTTCAGGTTGTCTGATGACAGCGTATAAATTGATTTCTTCCCTGAGATACGTCGCCAGCGTACTACTTATGTGTCCCTCGAGGCCCTCTTATCACGTGTACCTGTAACAAGGCTCTGACAGTGCTACTGCACGACAGCTGGACACATTTGTTGTTCTGTCTATAGGGGCTTTCTATAGGAAAGTAGTGGAAGGTGGTTCATTGTTTATCACAGCTGCAACAAACTGAGCAAAACCATTTTCTAAAATTCACTGAGATTTTGGGAGAATTACAACAAGAGTCCAAGACAAGCAATATGAGCAATTAGGGGATGAAATATTAAAAGGGACCTATTCTGCGTCTCCTTATTCTCTGATGTGCTCTAAACAAACCGTTTCTACTTTTGTCTCTGTAACATGGCAGTTTGAGCAGATATCCCTAACATGGTCATCTTTGGCACAGAGGCCACACCCACCTACTGTTCTTTATAGCTACAGGGGACAGCAAAACTGAAGAAAGCTCGCTTAAAGGGAGTAAAACTGCTAAAACTGCTTGTTTCAGAAAGAGGATGACCTGAGAGGTTCCCAAAGGGCCCAACAGAGAATCAAAACGGATCATTTTGAACTGTGAATCAAGCAAACCTAATGTACTACAAGAATAAAAACTATAAACCTGTAAATAAGCAGAGCGGGTCCCCTTTAAGAATTTTTTTGAAGGAGAATTAGACTTCAAAGCACCATAAATGTTTGTTGTAGTTATCAGAAAGTACATCCAGAAAACATGATGCATATAAGCTGTTTCTTTAAGAAAAGTGAACCTTTTGGGCTTTTCACTTACAGATAAATTGGTCTGACTCTATACTACACATCTATAGATCTGGAATTAAAGGCCATTACAGTGATAGGACAGCAAATAAAACCCAGAATCTAACTTTAAAGGCAAACTCCATTTTTGGGGTGTCACCCTATGTGTCCAGCCCCAGTGGTAACACCACCGTGGTCTGTCTGTGGTTGCGAGTCACAGCGTTACAGTTACACAAGCTAGTAAAAGCATGTAAAACATAAAGAGGTGTCAATCTGACCACAATTACATCCTCCCGATTGATAACTGATCATAACCACCATTGGCTGCTATGAAATGATTCTCTGTGTTATCTTGAGCTGCCTCACCAATGAACAACAATCATGGAGCACAATGTTCAAACGCACACCCACACTGGCATATCATGATATGGCAAATACAGCAAACAGGCATTCAAAAGATAACAAGGCATATTTGGATAAGGTCAACACTGAAAAATGCAGCACTGGTTCACTGCAGCCAGAAACACATCACAGTACACTGACATCGCCATTGACATTCTTTCATCTTTGGTATTTGATTCTTGATAACAGGGCAGGAGTGAAATATAAGATAATGCTTATTCAACATGAAACGGCATATTAAAAAATGAACAAAAAAAAAAGAAGAAAGACTAAAGGAGGAGGAAGGTCTCTAAAAGCTGCTGAGTGCCTGAGGTAGAGAGGAAAATGAGGCAACTGCATTTAAAAAGATGAGAACGGTGTTAGTGGTTAATACGTATCTGTAAGGTCACAGTGGAACGAGAGACACAAAACCCCAACATCGGTGTAATGAAACCAATAAATTAGAGAAAAATATGCTTGTCTGTAAGTAACATTGCGAGGTAGTTTCAGTACAGAAATGGCATATCCCTTTGTCTGCACAGGACACACAAATGCTAATACAGGAACTAAAAGAAAAATCACACCTTCCCCAGCACGTGTGTATCAAACTGTAACAGTTAGGAAGTGCGAGTGGTGGCAGTGACAGTGGCTGTGGTGAGATTTTATTTGGTGTTGATGAGCAGATATTATTTGCTGCCAACATTAAAGGAAAAAAATCCCCCCTCAGATCCTGTTCCACTGTCAGATCTCAGCAGCGTGTGATGTTCAGTGCATTCCTTCAGTCACTTTGCTGTTGGACACCCTGAACTGTTTTTCTAGCAGTGTTGCTGCGCCAAACACATGGAACCGTTATATATCCAACAGCCAAGCCTGACAGCTCTAAGCAATGTTAAAGCATCAAACTTAAATGGGATTTTCACCTTTTAGTCACTTCATAAAAACTTTGGTACAAAAAAATTGCCCTGAGATATTGTGATGTAAAGGGTCAGTTCACCAAATCTACAAAATAATGTTACTTCTATTTTCAGATAGTTTGGTTTAATGTTTCCAAATTTGGAGAATACTGCCTCTACGTGTAGCAAGAAGTTCAGCTGAATTTAATAACGAGAACACCACAAATTCTTCTAACATCTGTGAATTAAATGAAACCCGACACCTATGTGGTTCTATGGTGACCTGATGGACGAGCATGAGGCTTTTCCCCAGAGGCTTGATATGTAGTTGGAAACAGCGATGGCTCTGAAGCATCACATCTGAGGTGTAAACCTTCAGTTTCAGAAATTATAGAAAAGGCTTGAATATGTCAGTAGTGCCCATGTAAAACATGGCTGATGAGGCCTGAGTAATACTTTAGTCCATAGACTAGACGTGTAAATGTCCAACAACAAAAAAGAAGTCAGCTAAAGTCAAACGATAGGTGTTGTCTTCACTCCAAACCAAAAAAAAAAAAAAACCTAAAAAGAAAATAATCCCAAAACATTCTTAATTATAAACTACAAAAGGTACATGAAAATGTTTTAAAAAAATCAAAAGACAAAAAGAGTCTAATTGAAGCATTTAAAGGAGGAACACTGCATTGGACTGGTGGTGTTGTTAGGGCAGCACACAATGGGAGGGAAGCTGTGGCATTCTGAAGATGCCGCAGCCTTTTGCTTCGTCCATCATCAATGCCAAGAGTTTTAAAAATCTGCCCTGCATGCCTCACCTTCAAACTAAATCCACTATCGCTGAATGAAGGGGAGGGTGGGGTGGGAAAAACACCCAAAAAACAAACAAACAAAAAACACCTTTCTACAACAGGACCTACAATGTCCTGGAACCTACGTCTACTAATACTACAAGTACATCAGTATGGTCACTGAGGAACTCCTGAATGCAATACATAACACTCACTTTACCCTGTTTAGATCCAGGTCGGCAGGGACCTGAGAGAGGAACACATTGGGTGGGCAGTGGCCAAGTTCAAGGGTCAAGGTCTCCAAACCTCACTGTTGTGTGCAAAAGAGAGTTGTTGCAAGGACTGCATTTCGTTTGCATTTCAAATTACGTAAGTCATGAAATGGCTAGAAGCTTGAGGAATCCAAAAAGACACTTCAAGTGGTCTGAAATGATCATCTCGCACTTTAAAAATAACGACCATTTTTCTGTGGCTACACTTTTAAAAACAATGTGCATATCTGTGACAGAGGGTATGCAAGCCAGAGGTAAATCACCCAAGTCCCTCTAAGCCCAGCCTAGATTCATTGAAATACAACTGTGGTCAATCACACTGATACTTATAGCCAGATTAAACTGATAATCCATTAGATATTCAGCTTCAGGCCAGTAAATGATATAATTTTTATCTTATATTTAAAAACATCGACAATCAGGCCTGAACGAGGTCTCCACATGTTCCAGTGTGAAATCTGGGTCAGGTCTGATTTACATTCTGCAATATCAAAAAGAAAAACTGACTGCCAATAAACCTTCAAACTGAACAACTGATTTGAAGCTGTGGAAGAAAATGGAATCTAACCATTTAAACAAAACTGCAGTCAATAAGCATTGATTTTTAAATGGTTTGTTTCAGTGGGTTCTAATAAAGTCACAGAGCACCCACAACATTAAAACCAATGTCAAGTGAAGTGAATATCATCATCTTGTTACTATGCAAGTTCTGGGTCCTGGCATTAAATGTGGATGTTACTTTGATAGCTCCAACACGCTTAACATTCAACACGTCACAGGCAAAACAATCTAAGGTTAGGGTAAGAATAACATCCACCCCTTTTAACAGAATGTCCACCTGTCTGGAACACAAAAATGGTTTCCTTGGAAAAAATGTAAAGCCAAAATTTATCCAGGTTTATTTGTAATTTCTGAAAAGTTGCCTATTTCGAATGTGGGTGAAAAAAAACACCACACTCTAACCCACACCCTAGGGTTATCAGCAATTTGGTGTTTGTTAGGACTTTGCCGACCAGGAAAACCACACCTTCCTCTGCCAATTGCACACCCCGATGGCAGCTGTCTCCCCCAGAACACAATGAATTGCAAAATCTGGTCCGGATTGTTTTTTCACTCAGTCTCCAAAGTCCCCAAATTTGATCAAGCATTCATTTTATATGCTGAAAAGATCTTTATTCCTGACATGATCCAAAAGATCCCCTGCTAGTGTCCAGTTAACAGACACTAGGACATTGGCACCAGGGTGTGGCCATGGGACTGATAAGTTAACATACCCAGCAGTCTTACAGCCATGTCCTGATGGTCAGTATTTGTCTAGAAGCACAAGACATACCCAATATTTTGCAGCTGGTTTTAATGTTGTGGTTGATCGGTGTAAACCGTTTCCACACATTTAATGAACTACCATTTTAATCACACGTAGCCAGTCGCAGTGTGTTGAGAGCAGGCTAAAATGCATCACCTTCCCTGGCAGTGAAGGCTGCAGAGCACAAAAACAAAAAAATAATCCCTCTAACGAGAGCCATCACATCTGCTCTATGCATATACGTGTGCACAAGAAAGTGTGCATATTTAGCTGTGTTTACAATGAAACCTGGCAACGCACTTTTCTGTCCTGCAGAGCATCTTGCCTCTGAAACAGACTGATTAATTTCTTATCCTTATCCTTCGATGATAAGAAAAGGGTTTTGTTGAGCTGTCAGCTCCCTACTCATTGGTGGGTGCTTGACATAAGCATTGCATAACACTTTGGTCAAGAGAGAAAAATAATAAAAAGAAAAAACAGCAAACCTGGCTGTCCTCCCCTTCCCCTGCAATAAAGCCATACATCCCTAGTCTATGATTGTTAAAAAAATACCCGTATGCTCCTATTCAATGATCCCACAGATCCAACAACTGTCACCTTAACTCATGGAATGTTAAATTGACAAGACCGCCTCCTAAAAGCAGGATGTCTGACTGTAATTTTGCTAATTAATTTTCTATTTTCAGTGGAACAAAAAACTGTTTTTTTTTCCGGACTGATTTATGCAGCTTCTTTGAACATTCATCTCTGATTGAGGTATTAAAGCATCCACAGGGTTTTGGTTTAGACCGGGCAACTCTTCATTTAACAGTAAGAAAAGGTACCTGAAAATAGCAACAACATCTTCCTGAGGTAGTCTCAAAACACTCGTCACATGTGCCTAGGCGCCCCATCTGTATAAAATAAACTCTTTTAAAGTCTAGCTCTAGCAACGGCAACACTGACACATGGAGCAAAATGGATACACACTTGTAAACGCCAAAGACCAATGCATCTACGAGCATTTGTTTTGTACAGAAGCATGTGCACAGTGTAAATCAGAATACATTCAGCTCTGTCGTGTAATAAATATATAAAGTAAAAAGTTACAAAAAACAAAATAGCTGCTTGTCACATTCACAAGAGGGGAGACCAGTCCTCGACTCGGGTGTCGGGGAGGGTTTAGTTTCCAGAGGAGGCGGTCACACAGGGCGACGGACCGGTCCTGTAGCTGGTCAGGCTGGATTTGCAGGAGTGCAAGACTGCTTTGAACAAGAGAGGGAGCTGCTCCAGAGGGACATTCACCAGCTTTGCTGAGAAGAAAATCAAAACACACAGGACTTTAGTTCATGATTAGCTTAGCTCAGCTAGCAGAGTCATGTCCAAGAGGCAACCTCGAGGGGTGACAAATGAAGGCATTTGAAGTGCCTAAAAACTGCAGTTCCTCTGGTGGCCACTTGAGGCTGGCTCCAACAGTGTGTTCAAACAGACTCATGTTAAACTGTCCTATCCCAGGAATGGAATTAACATGTACGAACTAGAAGGGCACTCAGTAGAGCGCATACCTCGCCCAGCCCAAATATTCTTTGTGCTGCAATGGATACCACCCATTGTTGTCATACTCCATCAGGTGCCGCCATATTTTGTTTTGGAGTTAGTTGCCTACCACTGGCTTTATTCCTTACTCTACAAAAGTGACTTAGAATTTTCAGCATTCTGGATCATTACGTCTGGAATCCTCCTTTGATCAAGAACAAACTTTGCTATATGACAGAACTTATGGTCATGTTGCAGCCTAATTCTTTTTAGAAGATTCCGACTTACCCTCATAAGGTTAGATGCAAATATGTGAATATTGTCACTATCTCACAATGGTAAAGAATCCTTTTAAAAATTCCTGAATACAGATGGTGATCCAGATCACCCCCAAAATGTAATCAATTGTTCCTTGTACCACCCCCAACAACTCCAGAAGTTTTCATTGAAATCTGTTCGTAATTTTATGAGTTCTCCTGCTAACAGTCAGACAAATGCAACAGAAAACAAAACCTCCCTCCACCTGTCGGTGGGCGAGTTAACAGCTCTGCTTGTGTTACAGCTCACAGTTAGGTGTGTGACCACTCTGATTGACAGGTGTAATAACTGATAACTCTCCAAGAACTCACCTCCTCAACACCGAGTCTATGAACTCTTATTTGTTATTTGCGCGGCTTTAACTCTTTTTAACTTTTTGACAGAAATATGTGACAAATAATACATCCTGCTGCGTGACACACACGTTTAGCCATGACTGTATTTATCACTCGATAAAATTAAAATCCCTTTTGATTATTTTTGATTCAGTGTCTGAGTGACTAGCTTGTTATTCAAGTGGCAGAGTGGGGAACGATACAGGTCAGAAGGTCAGCAGCTGACACAGATACTTAACTGTGTTGCGTAACTGAATATAAACGGGTCTGACACAATACCGAAATACAATTCTAAAGTTTCCAGCATTCTTCATCAAGAGCCTAAATATTTCTTTGAGGCCTTACTTGAGATGCAGCGGATATCCGGCAGACACATCATGATCTCAGGGAAGCGTTTAGGCTGGAGTGGGTACTTAGACTCAATGTGAGTCCTGACACACGCACCAGTAGCGTTTATTCAGCTGCTCGAGCTGGGAGATATTGGACAGTCCTCTGATATCTGTAGAGGGAAGGAAGGTATCAAAGTCATGCGAGGAAGCTTGCACTGGTGAAGAAAAGAAACAACTGGAGATTTATTACCTTGGTTGAGGAAGTTGATGGTTTTCATACAGGCGTACTCCTCATTGCTGATCTTTAAATGGTGGAGTTTGCGGAACAGAATTATCAACCTCTCCATCACTTCCATCCCATCCTCGCTAAATCTGAGGAATCACACACAAACTTGTCAGTTATGCTGAAAAAAATGAAGAGCTATTAAATCTGTAACTCATCTATAACTCTCTGTTAGGTTAGTAAACCCATGAACCTAACAAAGAATTAGGTTAGTGGGTTTACTGTCCTCATTTGAATCCACTGTGTAATGAAAAAAAGAAAAAATCCCCTCAACACCATTATCTTAAGCTTCCACGCTTCGATGGCGAAGGCAAAAAAATGAGGGAGGGAAGATGTCAGATCTATTAAAAGTGCTTAAAACATCATGCTGATCCCACAGCCTTATGAAGAAAAGATCCATAAATTAATTCCACTTTTCAAACATCAGCAATGCCACCGTAAATCAAACACCCACTTCTATAACCACTAAACTGTGGGCAAATTGACCGAAGAAGCAGAGCTGTATTATGAGGTGTGTGTCATAAGGTCAGATTATACAG